>JAQQRF010000990.1:0-19472 GCA_030523145.1 Trissolcus brochymenae
TGTATGAATTTGTTTTTTTTTAATAATTTATGTACAAAAGTTTAAAAAAATCATAAACATAGAGATGCATGAAAGCATCAATGGCAAAAAATGGGTTAATTCCCCGCTTATCTAATATAATTAAATTTATAATCTTTGGCAACTATACTATATGACCATCCTGAAAAAACTCTTCGAATTTTTCCAGGAAAGTCTTTCAGGCTCCGTTTTCTGGGAGTCCAATAAGGCCTGCCACGTTACAATATGTCTGTAATTTTTTTGAAAACCTTATCCTATAAATTCCAGTCAAAGATGTCAAAAGTTTTGTCAATTCTGAGGGACCATATTTGAAAAGACGAAAAGATTAGAATGTTCGCTTGTACTTCCAAGTCAATTTTTCTAGTGGGGAGTTCAACAGAGGTCAATTAGTCCCAGAGTGAACGGTCACGTGGATTTTCTCAAACCTATTTCCCGAAGATAATAATAAATTCAACGTCACAAGCGCCAGTTTCCACTTTTTGTGGAAATTTCGCAAAATTACCTTGTCCCCAGATGGGCGGGAGCCAGATCACTCTGTTTTGGCTACCATTTGACCTTATTATCAAGGCCATTTAGAGCCAGAATGCTAGGCCTCTTCAAGACCATTTAGAGCGTGAACGCAAACCATACTACTAACATACTTTAATATATTGTAAAATGTTTATTCAAACTCGATCATGAATAATATTGTTTTATTTATTATTACACGAATTGAAACGCGGTATCAAAATTTTTTTTAATATAAGTTTTTATTTTTGATCCAAGTTGTAACTTTAAACTGTATTTTGTACTTAATATAAAAAAATATTATTACATAGGATGTTTTTTCTGGTCTTGTGGAACAAAACAAGAGAGATCAGCGTTATAAGGAATAAAGATATCACATTCTAAAACAAATTGGCATCCGCAAAGTAGGGAAAAAAATTATATCCTATCTGCGTTATTAAAGGAAGCAGTAAGAAAGAAAATAACTGTAATGTTTAAGATATTAAACGCAAAACCTGTTGTATATGAATACTATTTTCATTAGAAATGAGCGCTTTGTTTCACTAGAGTCCAGAAAAAAAATGCAAACAGGAAAAGCTTGTATTCTACGAGTCTTTCTGTGATTTTGTCAACTTTCAGATATATTACATGTTTTCATTATTAAATTTCAGATATACATGTTCTCATACATTCAATATTGTTGAATTGTAATGCTGTTGAGTTCCCTTTGTTTGTTATCATTGAACAGGGTCGTTATTTATAGTTTAGGATTCTTTACTACACCCTTGACTAGTTTTCTGTTTGCCAGTTCCCATGACAATCTCAACTTTGAATCATTTTTTTCCACTACATTTCTAACATGATTGTAAGCATCTATTTAATTTAAACATATTTCAAACATATTAATAGTCAATATTAGGTATATAAACATGTATAACATGTAAACATGTGTAACAATCATCAATATACGAGCATCAGTAGATACATATTTAACATATGAACTATCTACCCATTTCTGCGGGTAGTCAGAAGAAGAGCTATAAATAATGTTAACATTATGTAGATGCAACAGAAGAATTGGAAAAACTGCAATACGAAACAGATGGAAGAAATTTGGAACCAAGCGAAGAATTAGATACACCTCGCTCGAAAAAACGCAAGGTAACGGAAGAAAAGAAATCGCACGATTCAAAGACAGCTTCCATTAAATGGGACATAAAAAACAAATATCTAAGTAGCAAATGTCTATACTCAAGTCTGGAAAATTTGGTAGAAGCTTATGAGCAAAATGTTGAAGTCACGAAAGCACTAGAACATGACAAACTGAAGCATAAAGACATTAGCTGCATCAATAAACTTCAGTCTGGTCCATCCATAAAGCTTTCAAAACAAAACCCTCATATAAGGCTAAAAAAAGAGAAAACAACTACTCGTCAAATAAAGAGCTTTAAGGATAAGATGATAAACAGACGTCTTAAAACGAAAACAAATACACTAAAAAAGAAACCCAATGTCACGTCAAACAAAAATGGAAGAGTCGATAATCCGACAGTAAGATCCGACATTGTTCTAGGTCAGAGCTCATATAAACCTATCGAAGTATATGAGAAGTCGGGTATAAACAGAGAACGAAAACTATTGGAAGAAGATGGAGATGAGAATAAGAAAAATGAAAATTTTTTTGAAACAGGTATATATGGTGAATTTTCGCATTCGCATCTTTATATGGAACTAAATCATAACTTTTTTATTTCCATGAACAGACAAGGTAGAACCCAAATCGAAAACGCCATCATTTATCCTACGTTTTAACAGAAATGAGCATGGAACATCTGGAAAAAACATCTCCAGATGTTCCATGCTCATCTGAAGGTGAAGGTTTGTTCATCGAACATAAGAAAGCAGCAAGTGTTCAGCAGACAAAAATTCTATATTCTTCAAAAAACAAGCAAACCAAAAGTCAGCTTCAAAGTAATGAAAATAACAATAATAATAATATGATGATGATATTTTATAGTCGTAAGCCATACATTTAATCCTTTATTACAACATTTGATTAGGCCCAATAAACGTCACTTATTCGTCAAGAAGTCAATCTGACAAATCTGAGATTATCGCACGGGAATCAGATACTACTGAATCAATAAGTGACTACTACTGTATTTTTGGAAATGAATCCAACATTGATAGGACAGTCATCAGACGCCCGGTCATAAATGATAGTGACAAAGAATGAGATGAATGTGGTTCAGGTAATTCATTCTTCTAATTCTGAGCTATAAGCTTGAGCATTCACCGTGTTTTTGATAATTACAAATATATTGTTAATTTTCTTTTAAATCTTTTATATCCATCCCATAATATTTGGATATTCCTTCTTCTCGCCTTGTTAAATGCTTTCCCTACCACCTTCCTTAGCCTTTCTAGTGATCCATTCTAAAAGGGGACAGATTTGACAGGTATAACTGCTTTCGTTTGGCAGTTATGTTCATATGCTCTGGTCATACTCTCTTCTAGCTGTCGTACCGTCCAGTCTCGGCCTCCTCCTAAACCATATTTTCTTTTGAGGAGCTTGCATCTTTGTTTAAGTTCCTCTTTATGTTTATCCTAGTCAGTGTTCTTGGGGTTGCTGCTCCAGATTGTGTTCAGTCTGAACATTTCCAGACTGGATTTGATAGGCCTGTGGTCTATGAGGGATGGTTCGTCACTGATTCTCCACTCCTGGATACGGTTTTAGTATTTGTACTGCCGAAGCAAGTACTGCTTCTTGTCAGAAACATAAGTTCACATCCCTGATTCACCACTGACATGCACTGACACCACTGATACAAATTCCAGCAGTTGTTGTCCCATGGCAACAACTCGGTAGAACTCCACTCCTCATGGTGTGATTTAGAATCATACCCGACAACAAATCCGAGGTTCTCCCTCCTACTATACTCTACCACTCTCGTCCAAATGTCTGTGGCAGCAAGCTCATTATGTGAGAAGAATGCAGAGCACACCAATAACGTCACCCTCCTTCCATTCTTGTCCTTGATATCAATCCTGATTTTTGCACAATCTTTCATACTCAGTTCTTGTACTAGAAAATTGTTAATATTTCTGTTGATAACACATGCCTTGGCATTACCCTTATCTGTCCCTACGTGTAAGTATCCCGTAGAGTTCAACCCTCTCTTATGCCTATCTTACATTCAAGGTTCTTGTAATAGTTCTATCTGTGTCTGCACCACCGTCATGGTCCTCGCCAAGCATTACGATAAATAAATTGTCTACATTTTGTAATTCGTATTTTAGAAACAAAAGTGAAGCGTAAAAACTCAAAATCATCAAAGTTCGCGGAAAGGATAAATCATTCTCATAATGAGTTCGGTGTTAATACCCAAGAGTACGGTTTTCCGCTCAATGACCTGGATTTTCAAAAAAAATTCGTAGACATTTGGCTCACTCCAGATTTTGGTAATATCGTTTGCAATGAGTTTCTAAAACAAATGGAATTTATAAAAACTGTAACAAATGTTAAAGTACATAAAAATGTAGTACATCTTATGTAAAATGAATAGATGGTACAAATAAGGTTGCTAATCAATTTGTAATTAATAATTTGTAGATTAATATTCTAAGTAACTCAACAATGGACAAAATACCAGAAAAGAATAAAAAATATCTTGTCAAATTGCAATGAAGAAATCCTACCAAATTACGTCGCGAACTGCTTAGACTGATGTACTCGGAAGATCAGATAGCCGAGATGTCAGTTTCAGGCTTAGGAAATGACGTGCAAAATAAAATTCCTGAGAAAGTTTTGCAACAGGTACACAGTATTTATTAATTAACCCTTCAATATTGAGTTACATTAAGATACTGCAACCAAAAATTTTTCGAAAAAGCATATAAAAAAAAGATATAAAACAAGAACTCAAATGCAAGCCATTACAACTTGAAGTTTCAAAACCCATTTATCTAGTCATTAATTATAGCAACACAAATAATGAAAAGCATTTCAAACAATCGTACTTATTATTTTGTATAATAAATTGAATATTGATTGTTCGGAATATATATAGTAACTAAAATGGTAGACTAATATTGTAATCACCATATTTTAATAATCAATTTCAGCGTTTATTCTGGACAATGTTAAAAGCATTATGACCTGAAACACTTTCATCGCGACATTATTGTTTTATGCAGTAATGCGAGGAATAAAAAAAGAAATGAAAGAAAGCATAATTCCAAACAAGATATGAAAAAAACTTCTACATTAACAGACAGTGTTGAACACTATCGAAGAAGGGAAGAACCATCAATCAAATAGACTCTTCGCAGTCACTCTGAAGAAAGTGCATTAAAAAATTCTAGTATACGGCAGAACCATGATCAGCAGGGTGCATTAACGAGTGCTAGCATACGGCAAATTCATGGCCTATAGGGTGCATCAAAGAATTCTAGTATACGGCGAAACTATGACCAAGAGGGTGCATCAGCAAGTTCTAGTATACGTTGAAAGCGAATGACAATTACAACGGTTGCCATTATGAGAAGAAATCGAAACATCGTTGAGAAGCGCAGAGACATAAGACGCAAAGAATAATAATGACGCATTAAATGATTATACGTTAAATACTGTTTGTTTATTCATATTTCTATTATTTAATTGATTTTTTGTAATTTTATTCCCGTCTATTCATTTGTGTAATTAAAACAACGTGCGAAAATAATATCTAATGAATATTGATTAATTATAGAGAAACACTTTTATGAGATTTGCCGTTCCGTAACAATCTACAATTCATTGCATCAAAAAAATAATGTAAAAAGAATAAAAAAACGAAAAAAAAGCGAAAAAAATGAAAACGAGAAACGGAAAACGTGAAAAAGCAAATTTTCAGTTGCGTTTTCACTACTAAAATTGATTTATCTATTTCCTATCTAATAATAAATGTCGTTAAATCTCTTGGTAATCATGTCGATCTTAAAGTAGAATCTACTAATTAAACATTTCTATTTCTACATGATTGATGATTGTACATCCCAGAACAGAAATATTTCATCAGTCTTAATCTCACTCTCATGGGTACAAAGATGTTTTCAATTTAGCTGATATTTCAACAGAAATAATAGAAAATATGAAGTTTATATTTTATAATTTATTACATAAAAAAAAAGTTTGACTTTTTGTTTCAATAGACAACATGTATGTCTTAGTCTTTTGGATTAATGAGAGACTAACGAGCGTCTTGCCTGAACACTAAGTGCATGAATTTTATGATAGTTATAGAGTAGCTTATTAGCCGGATGGGAAATGATACTTTGTTATTATTATTAAGGGAAATAGTAAATCAATATTTTTACGTTACGTTTAACAAAACTTGTGTCATTTGCGTCTTATTATTTTATTTAATAACAAATTGCTTTAGATTCCAAGATTCAAAAAAAGATTGCAAGAGAAATGAAACAATACTGCAATAAAAACGACATCGAAATGTATAAAATCCAATAGAAAATGATTCTAAATTATTCCAATAAATGTATAAGTCATAAAAAAAATGATGTTAACTTCTTATCAATTACAAAAAATCAACTTTTTTCATTTCAATTCTGCTACGTTTCTACGTTGAATCTATTTCGTTTCATTGTTCGTTCTGTTGCAGTTGAGTAATATGCAATGTAAATAACTAGTAGAGAAATATATTGTGGCGGTTGTTCAAATAATTCTTTTTATTAAACAAATGTCACCTTTCTCAATCATATTTTTTCTCTTGTTTCAAGATCAAGAGATTAGATCTTAAATTAGATCTTAAATAAAAAATTAGAAATTTTCTTCTGCTCGGGTTTTTCCGCGCACAAAAACTTTCTCGAAATTTGTAAAATTATTTCAATATTTTTAATCCCTTAACAAAGGACTATTTTTAGAAATTCTTTATAACGAGCAGATGATTCACATCTGCTCCAAAAGACTAAGACACACATGATGAACAGCACAAATTCGTATCTTTCAAGATACGACCTATTTTCACTCTATTGTTATCATCGGAACGGGCCTCTACCTGAAACCGCATAATTCGAGTTCAGGTAGCAACCCCTGCCAAAAATAACACGTGTTTCCTTACTCTTATCAGGGCATTTCAGTGGTGATTTCGAAAAATATTTTCGAACAACCAAGTCCCCGACGGAGCAACGAGTTCACGCGTATCGGTCGTAGGACTTGACCATTTATTAACATTGATTTTTCTGTGTAACGCTCCGCTATTTTTCAATATAAAATAAACTTTATTTACAAACATTCATTTTGTGCTAATTTGAATAAGTGCTAACCCTGTCACCAATATATAAAAATTTAATTTCGTCGGTAATTATTTAAATCTATGTCATTTATGTTAATATTTTTTAAATTAGAAAAATAATAGAGTAAAACTTCAACAAAAAATCCAAACGTGCTAGAAAGAATTTGAGTGACATGAAATTATGCGAACTAATCCTATGAGATCTTGCCAGAGGTATACCTTAAGAAGTCGGATTATTTATCAAATAACATTTACTAATTCAGAGTCATTGATTACAAGTGATTAATTTTAAATTAGCTGAAACCTGTTCAGAAACAGATTACGAATAAATGTTCGACCAATAATTCTGTTTTAAGTCTAATATGTAGTCAACACTCAGCATCCCAGAATCATCCAACAATATCCTTCACAGACAGGATCAGTCTATTAATTGTAGAAGCAATAAAATAAAATGTCCGCAACATTGTTCTTTCCAGGCTATTGAGGCGAGAGGCAGAAAACACTCAAATAATAACAAACTGGATTAATAATGTAAACAGATTTTACAAAATTCTGTAATTGGCGCAAACATTATAAACGGTAAAATGTATATCTCTAACACTCTCTCTCTCAAATTTAACCGAACCCACATCAATGGCCTCGCAACAATATCTCATTTCGTCCAAACAAAGAGCTTTGGTCAAAATGTCAGCTGGCATCTGATCCGTCGAGAAGTATTTTATCTCTATGTGATGTTAAGGATAACGCCACTGTGCGTTGCTTTCTGGATTCCCATGAGATGGCCGAGCTAGATAAAATGTGAACCAGTCCGTTATATGATCTCCGATAATCAGTGGAGTTGCCCCAATCCGCGTCAACGTAATCAACAAGTTCCTCAGTACTTTTGGTGAAGATGAGACTGAAGTTTGATGTGTGCTGCAGGTATCTCAGCACTCTTTTGACCGCGATCTTTCGAAATCCTTCGTTACAGTCGTTAAACTGATGTAAAACGCTTACTGCGTGAGCAATGTCAGGTTTTGTTCCGCCAGCCAGGTATATAAGAGCTCCACTTAGTTGCCTGTATGAGATGCTTTCGTCGTTGTTTTTGTATTCATTTCTAGATAGTTTTCATCCGAGAGTCAATGGGGTACGATAAGGTTTGCAACTGGACATCCCAAAGTGGTTTAGAATTTCCTGGACATACACTCTTTTTGTGAGCTGGATACCATCCTCTCGTTGATGTACTTCGATGCCGAGACAGTACTTTTCGCGACCGAGATCCTTGATCCTGAATTCATGTGATAACCTGGATTCAATCGTATTGACTCTCCCTAGATTATTGAAGGGAATAATAATGTCATCGGCGTAGATCATCACGACAATGAACTTTTCTTCAATGTTGTCGGTGTAAACGCAAGGGTTGGAATTGGTGGGTGCAAGCTGAAGGGAAAGAAGTACATCCTTGAGACGCTTGTACCATTGTCGTTCGGTTTTCAACCCATAGATGGCGCGATTTAGCTGACAAACGGTTTCCCCGCCTTCCATCTGTAACGACATCTTCTTGGCCTTTGAGACCAGCTCCAAGTCGGCTTCATCGTTCATCATCCTTTGCAGCATCCTTTTAAATAGAGGAGGTTTCATCATGTGAAACACAGTATTGATTTTACTGTGGAGGTACGCCGTGGTGACATCAAACTGCTGCATCTCCAAACCGTGACTGGCGGACAACGCTGTGATCAGTCGAAAGGACTCGAGGTCTTGCCACGATGGCAAATGTGTCATGAAAGACACGCCAGGATTTTCGCAACAAATCTAGCTTTTCGACGTTCAAGTTGTCCGTCCGCTCCAAATTTGTCTCGCAAGACAAATCTTCACTCGACTACTTTGGCTCCCACAGGTTTCTCGACGATGTCCTATGTATCGTGTGTAACTAGGCATTTTACCTCTTGATAGATGGCGTCAAACCATTGTTCCTTGTTATTGCTGAATATAGCGTGAGAAAACGAGATTTCCGATGTGCACATGCCAGAGATGTCGTCGGAAAATTCAACTTTGCTGCTTTCGGCACCTTCAGAAGTAGCTTCTTGGTTGTCCCCATCGTGGTTCTGGTTTAGAGGTACATCGACTCCAACTGTTTGAAATTGACTCTTAGGGCGGCCTCAACCACCTGTACGTCCACCCAACAGGTACGTGAACTTTCATCTACCAATTCATAGATTTACAGTGTGCTTTGTCGTCAGAAATTTATGTGGGTCAATTAAGTTATATGTTATTCAAAGACTCACTTTTGTGCGAAAAACTGGATATGACTATCTCAACCTAGAACAATATAAAAAAAACAATAATACATCCTGTGTTTGTTAAGTGTTTGAAAAATCAACCCAGTCTTAAAAACTGCGGCTTTCGGTCTCGCTCTAGGAAAAATTTATTTGGAAATCAATAAATATGTGAAACATGTTTAGATATTTAAAATGGATTACATACGCTTCAAACAAATTTCATTTCTTATCAGATCTACTCCCGTCAGCTTTACATGAGGTTATAGCAAAAATGCAATAGCGGTCCTTAAGAGATCTTGCAGATATCTCAAGAGTTTCATTTAGATCTCTTTCCAGGAAAAAAAATACATAGGATTTTTGGTTATCTCATGGGCACCCTTTTCTTGTCCTTGTAGATTTTCCGATATAAATTAAAAAAAAATCTTCCAGAGACGTTAAAACGATCGTAATAAAAACATTTTGTAATGTTAAATACACAACAGATACCAGAGCATCCGATTGGGATCTATTAAAAACATCTAGATTGTTTCATTTTTTGGATCTTTTTAGGATCTTGAAATGATACGTCTTATTATGATCATTTTGATATCATTATATCAAATAATATTTTCTGATTTCAAATTATACAATTTTATTTTAGAATAAAATAATAAATCATTATTATGAGCGAAAACTGAAAAAAATGAAGCAAATTCTTAAAATAAAAATATAGTTATATAAATAATCATCGAAATGGAATATGAATCAATAATTTGAAATAATCCAATTTTTATTAATTAATCATTAAGATGAAATGCAATAAAAAATAATTTCGTTGCAGTCAAATGATTTTTCTAAGATGTATGAAACACGCAACAGAGCTACTTTTCAAAATTCCTTCGTCAAAAAATAATAAGATAGACTTCATAATAAAATCATTTATTATAGAATCTTAATATCAAAAAGAATAACTTTCATGTATTTGTTTCTTAATTCGCTTGAAGTTTGTCTTGTAAATCACCCGATTAACTTTTGTTTATAGATGTTGAATTTGGATCTCCTACCATTGCTATCGTTTTAACTCATTCCGCAGCATTCGTCGCGAATCGTCACGACCACTGTTTGGGGTGTTTTGGTCATGTGGCTGTGCTGGTTACGCCAGCCAATCAAATCTCACTATCGCTTTGTAAACAGTACCATAGTACTGGTTGTTTACATAGAAGTATAGTCTATTGTTATTGATAATTTGAAAATTATAGAAATTTCGAATTTGCGCTAACACAGCGTACGCATCAAATATGCGTACGCTGTGTTATAAATAAATGCTGCGGAATGAGTTAATTACAAGATATTACATAATTTATACACGCAAAATAATGTATGTCCTTAAAATAATAATGTATTCTCATCAGTGGCTTATGTAACACGTAAGATTTTTCATGTGGTCGCATCACTCAGTGATATAACGTAAGGCAGCCATTAATGAACGTCACATTTTTCATGTCATATCGGTCAATAATGTGTCATGTCCACGCTATATTCGATTTATTATTAATAATTATTTAATTTTATCAATCTAAGGCGTTGTCCGCGCACACTTGACTTGTACCCTTGTCAATTTCCTTACATTGTGCAATATCTTAAATACCGAATAAGTCACCGGCCCACCGATCAGCCTTGTAATTAACTTTAATTAATCCGAATTCACCGCCCTATGTGGCAATCGCTCGCTGACTCAGCCACGACTCGCGAGGAGCAGTGAACGACAAAGTGCAACTATGCATTTTCGGGTTCTATGAACCGTGCCATCACCGCTAATTAGCTGACACTGCGTAGCAACCAATTAATAACACCTATGTTACCCATAATCATCGCTCAGTCTCGGAGTAGCATCTGACTGTCCTCAAATTGTTGGGCGGAGCTACGTGTTCGAATAACAGACTCGATCATTCCCATATTGTTTGACGAGCTGTTATGCACACGACAAGTCGCGTCCGAACTCAGTGTTATTTTCATTTATACGCCTCCGCGCAACGGACCTAGACTAATTCGACATTTAATTGTTTGTTACGAATTCTCAGTAGTAGTAATTCTCACTTAGTCGAGACCTCACTCGACTCGAGACTGGCGATTTCTGTAAAGGATCGCAACGTCTTAAATAAACCTACTTTTAAAGTTTAAATAATTTTTGTGACTCTACCCGACAACCTCAGTGCGTGGTGCATTTTTCTTCAGGAAGGGACATCAGAGCAACTAAATTGGCGCTACGGACAGAATTCTTTCAAGCTGAGGTTGTTAAAGTGAGAATTCGTTGCTGTGGACCCAGAACCAGCTAAGGTTATCGGACATCTAAACTGAGACACTTGGTGCTTCACAACACGTAAGTATCGTTTTATTTTATTCCGAATTTGTAACAAAAATTAATCACGATGAACGGTGACATCGTTTTTCAGTGCTTTTTTGAGTGAAACTTTAAATAGCACTTTTGCCCCTTCAAATGACACTGAAAACCCTCCTTAAGAGACATAAAAAACTAGAGATGCTCGCGATTCATTACCAAAATTTAATGGCAGTGATATTCCGGTCGACGAATTTTGCAGACATGTACAACATGTCTCGCCCAATCTTCGCTCTGGCAAAGAATCATCGTTTGTTGTTTTGCTCGGATCGCGATTAGCAGGAGGCGCCTTGGAATATTATTATCGTAACGTACATCGCTTGAACATAGCAGAAGAATGAACAAACGGTTTCAAGGTTAGGTTGGAAAGAAAGCACAGAAAGCACAGTATTTTACTACTATTGATCTATTGAGTGGGTTTCATCAGATCCCGATGGCTGAGGAAGACAAGATGAAAACGGCTTTCTTAACCCCAAACGATCACTTCGAATAGAACCGCATGCCTTCCAGACTAAAAAATGCACCAGCCACCTTCCAAAGACTAATGGACAGCATTCTAGCCGGATACCTTGGAAATGAATTTCTTGTATACCTTGACGACGTCATTATTTTCTCCAGAACTCGAGAAGATCATGAGAGAAAATTCACCCACCTCGCCGAACGATTAAGAGATGCGAATCTAAAAATGAAACCAAGCATGTGTCAGTTTTTGAGGAGATCGGCCAAATATCTCGGCCACGTGGTATCGAACTATGGTGTCACTCCTGATCCCGGAAAATTATAAGCCGTGAGGAACTCCCCGGAAAAAATAAAACAATTCTTAGGCCGAGCTGGCTACTACAGGCGATTTATTAAAGATTTTTCAAAAATAGCCTGACCGATGAACGACCTTATAAAAATTAATGTGCCGTTCAAGTGGACCGAGAAACAACACGACGCTTCCGAAGAACTCCGAGAAAGGCTTTGCAACCCACCTATCCTACAGTATTCCCAGTTTGATCAACCCTTCACTCTAACAACCGATGCATCCGACTATGCACTAGAAGCGGTCCTAAGTTAAGAAATAGACGGGCTAGTCTTCCCTGTGGCCTACTCATCCAGAGGACTCACGGCCCTAGAATTAAATTACTCTACCACCGAGAAAGGACTTCTTGCCATCGTCTACGCCACCTAACATTTAAGACCCCATGTATATGGTTGAAAATTCTTCATACAAGCTGATCACCAACCCCTACAGTGGCTTTCGAAACTAAAGGACCCAGCATCCAGATTGGCTAGATGGAAGATCCACCTCAGCGATTATGATTATGAAATAAAATACAAACCTGGCACCGCGAGCACCAACGCTGAAGCCTTGTCCATAAACCCGGTAGCTCAAGTACAACACCACCAAGCACACGTTGACATACCAAGAGAAGGGAAACCACCCCCACCCAAAAAAAGCCGATTAAAGATTAAGAGGTAAAGATCATAAGAAAAGAGGAAGGAAACCAAGCAGGAGAAAACATTGGAACCAAGACCACGTTTACGACTTACTAAAGAGTCAACCTAAAAGAACTCAGAGCATAATACGCACACGCTTACAAAACAAACATAAGATACTAAAGGAATTTCACGAAAGACGATCAAGAAGCCAAGACACCGATAACGAAACCGAGGAAATCGAGAAATAAGATGGCCGATAATACCAAAATCAACTCGCGAAATATAAGCCTGGTACTCAAAAATACACCGACGACGCTGCCATGACTCATGAAACCAGATTCCAACCAGGACCAGCATTAGGACCATCCCCACGAAGAAGCGATTCCTCCGATTATGAAATTGAAAGGCCTCGAAAGCATACAGTCGATGTTGAAATTAATCCTCAGACTCCAGATAAGCTACAAACAAAAACACTCGCATCTAATAATTATGTCCCGACTAAGAAAACCGATAAACCGAAACAAACACTAACCTCCGATGATACGTGTATAAATGATAATTTAATTTTCATATCCAATGCCTTACCCTATAACTGAGATCAACACTTCTTTCGCGTTTCCTAAAACACAAATTAATTTCTCAAGCAGAACTGCTTCAAGGCGGACCTCGGAAATTGTAGGAAAAATCGTTGTTAAAAAAACACAAAATATCCACATGTACGGCCTGATCATAAAATCTAGATTTAACGACATAGCGACCAATGATGATATCTGCGCTACAATTAAAAATTTCAGGCCCATATTAAGCGAAAATAAAATTCGCACCGTTAGTAAACACAATTAGTATAACAGTAGTACAGTTAGTATAGGGATTGATAAGGAAATCATCAACAAAAATGAATTACATTCGAGTTTCCAAGCATTATAACTATATTCTTTCAAAAGCAAATTCACATTTATAATTCACAATATTCCGCTAGGAATAAACGCCGAAATTGAAGAAAACACCGATCATTTAACTAGCGATATGAGCTTAAGCGACGCCTTTCTACAAAAAGAAAAGAATACCGCGAAACGCAAAAGGGAAGGTATTATGCATTCTCCTTGCTCATTACCGTCGCCTCATATAAAGCGAGCGCGAAATGCTGCATCTCAGTCCGGCTCAGAGACTTCAATAAGCTCTCCTCCTTTTTTCGACGCTCACGCCTAAAGTGCATACGCCTGAGAGAGGAGATCTCCCTTCTCCGTCCGACACACAGCGGCAAGCGCGCGCTCCCTTCCACGTCTTATATCGAGGCGTCTAGCACCGTCTCTATCTCTCGCGAAGCGCTCTCTCCCGCTGAGCGCTCGCGCCATAATTTGTCTCTCGATCGTCGCTCTCCCGAAAATTTCGTGCGAGATTCGTACCAACCACACTCCTCTCTTTCTAGCGAGTATGGCCGGAGGCCACCGCGGAGTATGACAAACTCTCTTCACGTATTTCAGATGACTATTACTGGAAAAATATTAAATTAGACGTTTAAAATTTTATTAAAAGATGTTTCACGTGTTAAAGATGTAAAGCACAAAGATTACCTACTCGTATGCCTATGCAAATAACCGACACCTGCACAGACAGTCTAACAAAAATACCGCTCGATCTATATGGCCCTATCCCAAATTATTCCGGTGAAAATGACCACCAATATTTACTTACAATTCAAGACGAACTTACGAAATTCTCTATCGCCGTACCTTTATACGAAGCAACCGCTGAATTAGTCACCGAAGCGTTCGTCAATAATTTCACTTGCATTTTTGGAACACCTAAAGCAATTTAAACAGATAAAGGAACAGTATTTTTAGCCAGATTAAACAAAGAATCAGCTGAAATATTGAAAATAAAACATTTCATCTGTTTGGCTTTTCACCAACACAGCAACGGTTTGCTCGAACGTTTACACTTCGAATTAATGCAATACCTTGTAACGTGGAAGGGCTCATTTGGCTCGGGGACTCCCAGAAAAGGAACCCGAGAGACTTTCCTGAACGAGCTCGAAGAGTTTTTTCAGGATGGTCATATGGAATGGTTGCAAAAGAGATTAACTTGTAATTTTTTTTCAATGAGGGGGGCACTAGAGCGACCAGCTTGAGCGACATACAGACCCATAGAACGCGATACCGACTAACCGAAATTTGTTTCAGCGGCGGGGACGAGACGCCACCATCCTTTTATCTGTTTCAGGAAATCCTCGGGCCGTACTCAGCAGCCTGGATGTCTGCAGTACCATCCCCATAACGGCCGGATCTTCGGTGGGGCAGGGCCTAAGTTCGTCGATATCGACCGGGGTCGATAAGGGGGGCCTCTTTCTTCCCCCCCAGACATCTCTACGGGGCCTGAACGCGAATTCAGGCCAGGTCTTGCGTTGCGGCCGAGGTGGGGGAACGGTTATTTAACCGCCGTCAAACCGTTCCTCCCTCTCCTTTTTTGAGTGTCCCTAAGCCGGCGTTAGTTTGTGCAATTTTGCGTTTCTTTTTTTTGTTTTTTTTTTAGTTAGGTAATATTATAAGTTAGTGGTGTGCGCAAATGAGGTGTCGGTTAGGGTCTTGCCAGCCAAGCTGTGTCCGGTTTTTGTTAGTCAACGAAAGGTTTGATTTTACATTATAAAATTTGTAATTTTGATCGCGGCAACTATAACGGTCACTTTTAGTTTGGAAGTTAATTTGTCCGTCGACGATTTAAGGGTCACTGAGATTGGCTATCGCCTTCGAATTGTCTAGCGTACAGTTTAATTTTTTTTATATTGTAAATTGGGGACTGATTTATTAATTGATTTTTTTTTCGACGGAATCTTTGGCAACTTATTGTATAATGCCATTCTTTTTCTCTTCGTGTTTCAATAAATAGCATTTTGTCCTCGGACTTACTTTGTCTTAATTTATTTTTCTTGTTTTTTTTTGTTTGTTTGTAAGTCCGTGAATTGCCCACGTTCCTTACGCGATAAGGGCTCAAGTTCTAGTTAAGAATTGAGTTAGTCAAAACGGTCACTTGACCAGGCGCCCAACAAGATTTTATGTCATTTTTTTTGTATTAGAGAAAAAAAATATAGGGGACACTGACGAAAGTGAAACCCCGTTACAACCTTAAATGTTATATTTTAACCGAAAAACAGTGGGCAAGAATGATCCCTTCGGCAATGCATTGTTACAATACTGCACGCAGTGAAGCCACTGGTTATGCACCCTACACCTTAGTTTTTGGAAAACCCGTGAGAATGCGAAGTTCATTCACCTTAAGTGAATCAAATGGCAAAACATACGATGAATACTTGACCGATCTAACAGGAAGATTGAATGACCTACGAGCCTTAGCTTCTCTCAACTTAGCGGAGTCAAAACAAAGATACAAATATTACTACGATAGAAAAGTCAGACAAGTAGATTTCGAAATCGGAAACTATATTTTTGAAATAAAATTGAAACGCAAAGATAAACTTGAACCAAGCTTCTTTGGCCCCTATAAAATTTTAGAGATAACGTCAAGAGGTAACCTGATAGCTGATTACAACGTCAAATTGAGAATTATACATAAGAATCGCACTAAACTGGCTTATCTCGGTGATGTCGAATTAAATAAAATAATTAACCCATAAAACAAACAACTGACAAAAATAAGCACGCGTCATCACTACCGTGTAACACTGATCCACATGAACGAAAAGATAAGAAATAAATAAAAAACGCAAATACAACAAATATTTTATTCCGATTTAAACGGCTCCAAACGACGGCAAATAAATCGAAACAAAAGAATACACATCAATTAAAATTTTAAAATCAATTATTATAAAAATTTATCAACCAAAACTTCTTAGAACTGGTCTGAAATGGACATTTCTAGCCGGACCGGGGTTCGATCCCCCACCAGCCTCTACGAATATTAGAGAGATTTGGCGAGTTGGTCTGTCTGGCAAGTCCAAGCGGAACCGGGAGTTCGATTCCACACCGGTCTCGAGGGAATTTCCGATTTAGAATCAATCATAAATTAAATAAATACGAGCCTCGTGTCGCTCAAATGACCCAAGCCAATCCAAATAAATAAAAGCTCCGCGCTACTTAAACTGGCCCAAGCTGGCCCAATCAAATAAATACGAGCTCCATGTTGCTCGAATGGCCCAAGCTGGCCCAAGCAAAAAATAAGTGCCCCATGCTTTTCAGAAAAGGCCTAAACTGGCCGAAACCGAATAAATAAAAGCCTTGCGTTAACTAAATTGACCAAAGCTGGACCAAACAAATAAATAGAAGCCCGGCGCTATTTTTGAATGGCCCAAGCTGGCCCATCCAAACCCAAAAATATAGCCAAATGAGCCCCGTTTTGCTCGAATAGCCTCAGCTGGCCTAATCAAATGAACAAAACCCCGCGCTACTTAAAACGGATGACCTTCTCGAAGCGAGTCCAGAAAAGTAATACCCCGCTTGGGTCCAGGACGACCTCCTCCCTGTCAGTTGACCCCGATTCTGACTCCTGCAACCAACAAACAAACAATTTTTTTTCTCTCGACAACACAATATTATGCACAAATCTTTACTACTTACCAAAAGTTCTTCTCCAGCACTCCCGAAAGCATCCGGTGTATCAGGGTCACACACGGTGGACTGGTCTGATGACAATCAGTCATCGTCGGATGCCTGCGAGTTCGGTGGCACCACAACCTCAGGAGGAAAGACTCCTGGAGGCAGCGTAGCCGGTATCTCCTCCCCCAACTCACTCACCAACCAACACTCAAACGCGTCGCACTCCCTTGGTGGCATATTTGCCACCAGCCCGCACATGGCATACGCCATGCGACGAAGCTCGTCATCCAAAAACAACAAAAAAATATATATAATAAACAACAAGCATAAAAAAAACAAACCAAATAAAGTCATAAAAAAAAACATGTAGGGAAAAACCACTTACCTCTTTTAATTCAGGAGCCAGGTTCCCCTCCGGGTCAACTGGCGTGACACAAACTCGCACACACATTATTTTTTTTTAATTAAACGGAAGCGTCTCACTCAACGTGTCAACCAGAAGTCTACCCCATCACGGGACACATACGAATTTATAGCCAATTTTCAAATTCGATCCTTGCAAATTGCAACTACGAAATACCGAATGAATCCTTCTCTTTCTTCTCTTATTTTGGTTCCCAGGAATCATATTATATCAGTCAACAAATTTTTAGGTAAACCAATGCCAAGAAACTATTCTTTTCAACCATACTGCGTTCGACTGAACTCTGGATTCGTCATCGAGAGTGAATTCGACACCAAATTTTTCTGTGGATGCGAACCAGCCACATGTGAAATTATTACTATTTACCACACGGTTCATCACCCGGGAAGCCTATATAAATATCATTGTTATATTTGCAGAAAACAGCTGTACACAATCCAACCGATCGCAAAATGCTTTGCTTGCATTCTCGCATTTATGCAGCACGACGAAACTCTGTACGAAGATTAGCAAATTGTACACGAATTCCAATACGGACGATTTAAATTTCATTTATAATATTTTTTTTCAAAACTAACTTACACACTTTCCGGTTACGATTGCTCAATTGGTCATCCTAGTTCCCAACAAATTTCTATAAATTCAGTAGGGATATGTAATATCAAAGAAGACGAAATTAATACCACAGAAACTTATTAACAACTTTTACAAATAACAATATTCATCAAAACTAATGTAATATCATGTTATGTACAAATAACAAGCTGATCCATAAGAGGAATGGGACAACGTAGTTGTTCAAGCAGATATAATAATAACCCTACAAAATCATTACGCACAAGTCTTATTAAATTAAAATAAATTAACAATTCTCGCTGGAGTAAGATGCCCGCATAGAAAAGAAAAATGTAAAAACTTCGCTGAAGCATCAAATTTTCACTGGACATCTACCCCCGCGACTCTTGTAATTTCGGACAATACACAGTTTTGTATGAAGCACTGATGAAGCACTATGAACCTGAAACACTGATGCAAAAAGCAAATGAAACCGCATCAAACACAATGATAGAAGTAACTACGGCAAACATAACTTTTGCTCTAAATTTAAATTCCATTTTCAACCTATGTGGATACTTCATCCAAAAAACCGAACACCTAAGACTATTCATGTTAGAAAGACCCCAAGCAACTTTTTTTGAAAATTCTAGTCGCATAGACACCCCAGAATTAGATCTTTTTAATTATGTTAATAGCAAATTTATATACAGGGTGAATATAAAGTCCCGGGCCACCCCAATATCTCTGAAAAGTTACAAAAAAAACGGAAAAACAAAAAAATACTTGTCAAATATTTTTTTAGAAGCTATCGATTGGCACCAGTTTCCCGCCCCCACCCCCACGGCCTGGGGGTGGGGCGGGGGGCAACTTTGAAAAGTTAAATGAAAACCTTTCATTTTTATCACGGAAATGGATTCCTCAGACAAAAATACGTTCAGACATCCTAAGATCGACCCCCTTACCCCAACCCCCAGGGGTGGGGCTGGGCAGAATAAAAAATTCAATAGCAAAAAACACATGTCAAATATTTTTGCAAAAGCTGTCGATTGACGACACTTTTGACTCGCAACTCTCTTCCTCCAC
>JAQQRF010000991.1:0-46662 GCA_030523145.1 Trissolcus brochymenae
GGCGCTTTTCTCTCGGCGTCGAGATGAGCCGCCTGCACGAACTGATCCTTCATGTGATCCTTGGGGCCTGCCAGAAGTGTCAACACGATAATGCTGCTAAAATGAAACAAACAAACAAACAAACAATTAATAATTTTTTGATAATATAAAAATGTTTCACCCCTTTTATTATTTAATATGAAATTTGTCGTTATGACTTACTTGTTGCTGCTTGTTGTTGCTATTTGTTGACTGCTACATAAGCATGCCCGGCGATAGCTGTTGGGTGGCTTGGAGCATCTGTCCATAAAATGGAGGTGGCGTTTGCATTGCCAGCAGCTGAAGCAGTTGGTGGTGTTGCTGCCATTGTTGCCCATATAGAAATTCGGGCTGCTCGAGGTGCTGCGGCTGCTCGGGTTGCTCGAACTCCTGAGGTGGCACCTGTTGTGGCAGCTGCTGTTGCAGCGGAGGTCGTACTTCTTGTGGCACCTGCTGTTGCTGCTGCGGAGCTCGGACCGCTTGTGGCAGCTGCAGTTGCTGCTGCGGAGGTTGCGCCTGTTGTGGCACCTGTTGTTGCAGTGGAGGTCGCACTTCTTGTGGCACCTGCTGTTGCTGCTGCGGAGCTCGCACCGCTTGTGGCAGCTGCGGTTGCTGCTGCGGAGGTTGCGCCTGTTGTGGCACCTGTTGTTGCAAACAAACAATTAATTCAATTTCAAAATACTTCAACGGTGACTTCAAAATACTTCAAGCCCAATTGCTCGAGAAACTTCAAGAGTGAGCACCCTCTCGCAATTATTAACGATTAAACGAACTTACCTGTAAGTTCTGTACTGTTTACAGTACATAAATCTGGCAGTCAGGCTATATATGTTTTTACATGGTCATTGACTGTTTATGTATTGCCATTAAATTAACCATACAACTATTTTCTCTAAAGAGGAATGCATATGCAAGAATGCATAGTATACATCTAACATTCATAAGAGAATGGCGTTTTTAAACAAACAGTGTTTCAATTGTGTAAAGTTTTATTTATGTACGATTTCAATGATTAGATCAATTATCTATTGACGAATTGTGATTATGGCACATTAATCTTTATCAGTCCAATATCTTTCATGAATATGATTCTTATACTTTTATTTTGTGAAATGGGTGATGAAGTTATAGTCATAAGTAGCAGAGAACTAAAATTGCATGCGTAAGTGAAATTTGCTTTATGTTAGAACAAAATTGTGCACTTAGAACTTAGCGTGGTGTTTTTAGAAATTAAGTAAATGGCACTGTCGGTTTGTTCAGGCTGACTTTAATACACTAATAAAAAAAATGTTCAAAATTCACGACACTCTTATTAGTAAACAGAATACAAAAAACATAAATTAAAATTAACACAAAGTTATACAAAAATTCAATTTTTGCAGAGAAATTTAGTGTTTAATGAAATGATGAGAAGTTTTTACATCATCGTATGATATTGTGTTAATTTTGAGATGATTTAGTGCTGTTTACAAAAAATTCCAAATATAATATTTTTATCTTTACTCTTTCCGTCCTCTTAAAACTATATTTATAAAATAATTTTAGCCTCTGACATTTTGATTTTTTTAGATACGGAATGTCTTGGGAACTGTTTTCTTTTGATATTAAAAAAACAATAATCATTTTCCAGATGAGATGTGATGTGCCCGTTGTTTTAAAAATTTTTGGAAGTTTAATTTTATCAATGGAAACGTTTGTCGTTGTAAGACTTCTAAACATTGCACATACTTTCTTCTACAATAGATAAAGCTTTTGATATATCTGATATTTATTTTTGCAGATATTGAAAACTTCTTTATCTTATTACGCATTTTTGAAAAATATAGGTTGACACAGAATGAATTGTTACTTTTATTACGTAGCAGTAATGATCTACTATTTAATTTAATAACTAAATAAAAGATTTCAAATGTGCAAATAACCGACATACAAAATTAGCTGTGATTACCGAGACATCTATTAAAATTTTTGTATAACATTGAAATCTTGAATTACATAGTAAGTTTAAAACTCATTTTATAATCACTATATGCCATATGCTGTATAACCGGGCTAATCCAGGAGGTCTGCCCAAATTTCCTGGATTTTTTAACAAAAAATAATCATGATTAAATCTTTGGAGTAAAGATTTGGAATTTATTGAAAGAGAAGATTCCTAACACTGATGTATTGTATTTAAAATTAATATTTTTTATAGCGAAATCAATGTTTCAAGAAGGATATTCTATTATGCACAATTGAAAAAGTTTAGAAAATATTTGTATATTTATTCTGCTCAAAAGAGAATGTGACGAAAATTTGTGTATCAAAAAATATTAATTGATGATTTTGTTCTGAATGTCATTAGCATATATATTTATATGTATAAGATCCACAGCGTACACAAAAAATTAATTGTCAAGTAAAATTATATTCAACCAAATTCTAAGAATATTGTAGATGATAAAACTTACTTTTTACTTACTAATATTTTGTGTTTTGTTTAAGATTCTAAATGTTCATAATTAAAACATTCAAGCATACTTATTTAAGTATGATATTAAATGGCTCAGAAATAGTGTTGAAGCATCCTCTATTTGAAAAAACCCATGATCGGGATTAAATACTGGATTGAAAACAAAAACTGAATTAAAAAACTTCAGGTTAAAAATACCTAAGTATTATTACAATTTAAAATTCCAATACTTTATTTAAAAAAAGAATTATTTTTTCATCAAAAAGATTTTTTCAAATCATGTTTTTTCAGAAGTTCAACAATTATTGAGTTATTTTCAATTATAAATCTTATAATAAATATTACAATCATTCACAAAACTTACTGTCTTTATCGTCCCTCAGAGCATTAGATCATTAGGCTAGAAATTTACTTTAGCCTCTTCTTGAAGACTAATTTTATCAGAAGCTATAATAATTTTTAAACGCTTTTACTTGATTGTTTGTTCGCAAATTGTTCTCTGTTGTAAACATAATGCATTTTTTTTCTAAGGAAGTTGAATATCGTCTTGAGAGAACAATTTTCTGTTGTTTTCTCAAAAATACAAAAATGCATTTACTTTATCTTTTTCTGTGTACTTACTTGCTTTAATGACAAAATATAACGTGCTCAGAAAAAAGAACTATAGACTTTTGAATATTTTTAATTGGAATATTTCAATAACTACTTAATAAAGTAAAAACTAACGTATGCAAACGTTGATAAAAAAATGGATAGTTATAGAGTGCTATAAAAATGTGCAAAATTTTCTTAAATAATAATGTAAGTATATATTTTATAGTAACAATTACATGACATTCTGCATACTTATGAAAACAATACATAAATAAATCATTTAACTAATTAAAATGTTGATTTGGATGACATCCAAATTGACATCTTCTTTATCTTTTGAAGTTGTAACAACTGTTCAGGTTCTTCCCATATACTTCCGTACCAAGTCATAACATTACAGTTTGATTTTAGGGGATCAGCAATTAAAGGAACAAGCATCCAGTAAACCTTCCAAATTTGGATCGACCTCAGCAAGTGATATAGAAGAATTTTGGATGATTTTCAAAGAGAGAGAAACAGTGGTTCAGTATCAAATTGTCTACCAATCTTATTATTTTCTAATCCATGAGGTTGGAATTGAAGGCTCCAGGTAACCAATTCCTTTGTAATATTTTATAAGAGATCAAAATTCATAAACTGGAATTTCGTTAATGATATGACAACTATCATTATTATTATTAACATTTCCCGTTGATCAAAAATGAAATTTAAATTATATAAATTGCTCTCAAGAAAATATCTTTGCAATTAAATTGTCATTGTAATTGTAATTTTTTTTTTCAAAATTGATAATCATGCAAAGTGATCTACACGAATTGAGGACAATTTTTGGAGATGATCAAGGTCAGTAAATACGAGGCAACAACATAGTCAAAATGTAGTTGCTTCCAAAGTTCATATGACAGATAAGAGTTGTGTTGTTTGATTTGTTTTAGGATGAAATACACATGTCAAGAGATTGAATTTGCCTGGGCGGATCATGATAAGTTAGAGTTCATGAGTACTCCACGATTTTTAGTGTTGGAAACATACCATCTGGGCTGTTTGTCTTCGAGCGGTAAAATAGAATTGAAACCAAATAAGTGTCTTCGGTTACTTAAACAGAAAGTATAAAACCTCGTTATAAAAAAATGACCTGCCCTATCGCAAGAGCAGAGTAAAGAGTTGTTAAGTCATATTTAGCTGATCCTGAGTCACATATTTCTAATTAAACCAGTTCATATAAAGAATGTAACACATCGAAAGTTACCTACAAGATAATTTTATTACACTAATCAACAATATTGTATTGAAATAAATTTTTGTTAGACAAAAAATATAAATCTAATAAGAAAATAAAAATTGAACATCATGTCATTACTAATATAAAACTAATTTTATGTACATCTGCGTCACAGTCTTACAAAAATTATAACTGTGGTCTACAACCAGAACTAGACAATGGTAATGTTGAAGAAAATTATCAAAAATAAATATAACAACTTTGCATAACAAGTTTAAAATTATAAGCTTAAGCGTTTTGCTACAAAATTTGGAAGGACGGAATTCATTTGATTACTGATCTGACTTTGTATTTTCCACGTCAGAGTTGGCGGAATTTTGAAGTGCCATACTCCGTTTCGTTTACGTTTTGCACTTTTCTGGGCTAATTCAAGAGAGTGTTGGTAACTTTGTTTCAGCTTTATATCAAGGATTTCAGGTTCGATATCTCGAATTGTACCAAAACCTAATTTTACCAGTTCTTCTCCTAAGTGCATTGGCTCCTGAAAAATAATTATACATTTAAATGACTGTAATTGTCAAAAATTAAATAAATTAATAAATATTTTAATGCATTTTTTTCAGAATTAAAAAGAATAATTATTACTTTGTTCTGTTGAGGCATAGATATGATGCAACCCAAAATATTTCTTTCTCTTTTAACGGGGATAAAATTCACAGTCTTTCCAACTACAACGGTCTGAAGCCAACTAAGTCCTGCGAACAATGTATGCAACAAAGAAACACAATGTATATAATGAATTTGGCTATAATAATCTTGTTTGAGAAAACATTTTGAAACTATTAAAATATTATTCAGAAGTTATTTAACAAACCATTCATATTGACATCAACTCCTTCTATTCTGATAGGAAGATCGCTTTGCATTCCAAAACGAGGTAAATTTATTAAAGGTTTATGATCTACATAAATCGTCGCTCCGTTGTTCATTTCTACTCTTTTGACGGAACCTTGCAATTTGACTTTATGAACTATGAATCTAAAAGGCACGTCTGTGGCTTGTTGGAACTTCGAAATCTACAAAAAGTAATATTTATAGAATAACAAAATTAGAAACATTTTTTAAAGGTAAAAAAAAACTTTTTTTATTTATTGCATCGAACTCACAGGTTTTATTTTATACATGGCTGCAATGAGGCCAGCCCCTGCTATCCCGTAGGTAAGGATCTGAAAATAAAAATATCTCATAAAATTGAATATTGAATCAATCAAGGGCTGCTTTAGGTTATGTAATTAGACCATTTTTAATGTTATATTTAATCAACATCTGTATCTGACATCGATAAATTTAATTAACAACAAATATACCTCAATTTTAATGATACTGTATTTTCAATGACGTTGAAAAGTAACTTTATAGTAAATATTCTCATCTTGCAAAAGTGCATTTAAAAATAAAGATGAGTACACAAATAAACTTCAAATTTTTTTGACGTAACATGTCAAATTAACGTAATTTAAAAATATTCTACCAGTATTAATGAGAACTGAAAATATGATGTAAAATAACATAATATTTTTCAGATCGGCAATTTTTTTTTTCTAATAATAATATTGAATTTGTGACCTTAACGCTAATTTCTTGCCTGACATTTCGTATACTAAGTACGTTATTTTAAGAAATGACTCTTATTTAAAACAATAATTTTCAAACATTAGTTTTTATAAATCAAATTGTTTAACAGAAACTAAATAATTTTTATCATTCATTTAATGTAAAAATTTTGTCAAATGAATTTAGTAGTTTGATTTTGTTCTTTAAAATTTACATTATGAAATTGAATTGCCTAATTTGTATACACATTATCAAATGATTTAATAATGTATAAGACAAAAGTGTGATAATCATATGTCATAAGAAATTGAAATTAGGTAAACATCAATCTATATCCAAACCTCAACAGCTCTGGTATCACGCTCCATAAAGTTGTAAAATCGTTCTAAAAGGCTTCGTTTCGGATCGTTATTCATTTTGAGACAGTCTCTTTCGTTCAATTTGTCCAGTGGAATATATTTGTTGTCTTCTGTTTATCACAATAATCTCTCCAATTCTTCCACACGTTACAATATATGTTTGACTTTTAATTCAGCATCGCTGTCTCAGAATGTTAAACGTCGTTTTCATGACACGCTCGTGATCAAAAGTTAGAGCAATCATGAGGACGGAGCTTAAAGATAATACCGTACTTTCAACTTCAAGCCTGGTTTCCCCTTATTTTAAAAAATGATAACATTTGGTATAAGATTAAATGAAATGATATAAGATTCTTAAATGAAATAAAAAGACACTTAAAAGGTTGTATCTAAATATTATATATTTTTTGTATCATATTAACCAATTAATCCCAAATAATGTGTCGATATATTAACAATGTCTTATAAAATTAAGTCTATATAATCGAAAACTTGGAAAACATTGAAAATCTTTAACATAGATCCATGGCGAAGTCAGAAACTCGTGTCAGTTATATTGAGTCATTTTCTTATTCATTATAATAAATATAATGAAGGAAAGACAAAACAGCCGATATGAGTTTCAAAATTCAACAAAAAACACAAATTTGAGGCTTTTGTAGATAAAAATATATTGTTTTTTTTTTCAGTTGACAATCCACAACAGCAGATATGATTAAAATTGTGTTTAAATATATATATATTTTGAAGCTATTGATTAGTATTAATTGATTACAGTAGCAAAAATAATATAATTTTACAAGTGTTGATTTATATGTAGATTTAAAAAGCTGGTTTAGTTTTTTGCTCATACTTGAGCTTATATAGAAACATTTTTTCTTGATCGATGGTTAATTTCAGTATAAACGTTCGGATACTTTTTTTTTAATATTTAAATAATTTGTTTAGTCAGACATTTGATTTTAGTGTAGTACAATGATTGGTAATAGCAATCTAAATTTTTATCTCATCTATACGTAGATATCAAAATTGCATGCATCATTTTTAAAACTTTTGAGCGTAGGAAATACATTTTGTGCGAAATACCCGCATTGATTTGTTGATATAATTTTTTTTTAATTATTGAATCTAACATTGATTCATAATTCGTGAACAATATAAAAGATATAAGATTTTTGAAATAATTTTCGAGTAAAAACAATAATAAAATTACGTGTAAATAATAAAACTGTAAAAAGTTAAATTAAATTAAAAGTAAAAGCTCATTACATAAACATCTAAACATTAAAAATCTAGACATTAAAATGTTCACATTTGGTGGTTTGTCAGTTTTGCATAATTAGAATTCTATAAACAGTTAGGTATACACGAATATGACAAAATTAGTTTTGAAAACGTTCAAGAACATGTCCTCACATACATTTACGTGTTTGAGAATTGTCTAACGTCGACAATTATTATTCGTGAAGGATCATCTGACTATAACTCAACTCGATCCCTTTATAAATATCACATACAATATCGCATTTAAAATTAAACCTTTCCAGTTTTACCCTGAGACTTTTTTTCATCGACGCTCTTTTTCACAGGAGCCTTGGTTGCCTGTGGCTTAGAAGTTGTATTTGGTTTCTGGGTCGTGGTTGCAGGTTTTTCCGTCGGTTTGACATCATCTACTTTTGGGGAACCATTACCTTTCGCTGTTCCGGAGCTAAGATTTTCAATCTTCGCAAGATCTGGGAACGCTTGGGAAAGTGGAACCCGAGCAATATTCTTAGCAGAAAAACTTCCTAGCCAGAGATAGCCCTTGTGAATAAAAGCAGAACTAATGTCTCTAACAGCGCCACCAGTCACATAAGCAGCATCTATAACTTTTCCATTTTCATCTAATCTTAAAACCGCAGTTATTTCTGGAGCAATCCACATGACACTGTGGAAAGATCCCAAAAAGTGTACGATGTAATCTGTGTAGAAATTTGGCATATATTTTTGTATCAGTTTAAAAGGAAGTTCAATCATGGCATGAACTCTTGATAACATCTTTCTGATGTTTGGATGAGGCATCAAAACCTGAACGAGCTGCGGATGATCTTCGTCTGCGTATGTGACCGTAGTTACTAGAAAACCGTTGAGACCATCGGAATGCAAATTGTCCACTAATCCTGGAAGACCTTCAGCGAACATTTCCGTTTTTCCGGCCTTTGGTCCTCGGATATTGTACTTCTGAATTCTCGAATTCATAGTTTCCGCGACAATCACAAAATCTTCGTTTTTGCTAAGTTTCACTCCATTAGCAAAACCTAGGTTCTTGATTAGAACCTCGTTTTTCTTTGTAGCTGCGTTGTAACGCAAAAACCTTCAACAAAGTATAAATAAATAACATTTGAAACTTGAAAATTTGGTTTAATTCTTTGTTTTAAAATTAATTTGTTATTCTCCTACCTCCCAGATGGATTACTCGCCATTGTATAAACTGCATCGTTCAAAATAAACTCGGTTGAAGAATCTGTCCAGTAGATATCGCCGTTTGAAGCGACGTCTAAGGAGTTACAAAGAAGTGGCTTCTTACCATCGATAGGCACGTTTGGATCAATTATTTTCTCATATTTTCCGGTTTTCACATCGACTTTGAAAATACCAAAATATGGATCCACTGCGTACATAGTTCCTTGCTTGTCAAACATCATTCCTAAAGGCTTTCCGCAAACTTCTTCTTTCCACACGTGATCTAGAAAATTAAAAAAAAAAAGATTATAAAAACAACTGTTGGATTGAAAAGTTGTTCATTTTTAAGTACTAATCAAACAGTTACCGCATGGTTTCTTTCCGAAGTTTACAATAGGAACGAGCCCTTTTTCTGTGATTCTGACAATTCCATCACCCTGCAAACCAGTGTAAAGATCATCTCCATACGCAGAAAAACATTCTGGACTGAATATCACTTCGTCGAACAGTTTTTCTGGCTTTTGCAACCTCTTATCATTTTTTTCTAGTGTTAATTGTTCTTTTAATGCTGAAGCTTGTACTATGCTGAAAACAAAATTTCAAATTCATTATTAACAATGCTGATAAAAACCGTCGACCGTTTTTTGACTTGTTTTTAAAGTAGGCAAACAACTTATTATTATTTTTGAACGAATGTTTTTTAAAGAACACTTTTGATGCGATAATATATTGAGTGATATTTGTTTCTTGTGTCTCATACGTAATCAACAAGGAAATGCGTAACTTTTTGCTTAATTTTATTATTATGCAAGACCAATTTCAGGAGTAAAAGTAGAACGATTCATTTTTGCTAATATTATGTAAAATGAATTATACAGATTAAAAGTGTCGATTTGCATTGACCTACACAAATCAACTGATTTTTAATGTTGTATATAATAAGTGATAAGACATAAATGAATGTATACGTCAACAACATCACAAAGTGCAATTTCTTATAAAAGAAGAACAAATAATCATCATGACATACAAAAAAATCTCAACCGATCATTCTATTTTTAAGTCAAGTGGAGTTTTTTCTTAAATCTTTTTTTTTTTCAGTCATTGTCGGAGAATTGGCAACAAATCCACATTATTATGAAGGAGTGAAACATTTTTAATGATTAAAATTGTGAAAATTATTTACTAATCGATTTACCGACACAATACGCTTTTTTTGCAAGTCATAAACTTTCTAGACTTTATGTTTTATTGACTCGTTAAGCATTGGAATAAGACGAGAAGCGAAGCGATGAGAAGTTCAAGGCAATGATTTGCTAGTTGAATATTACAGCCTAATGATTTAGCGTTAAAGCAAAGTCACTTTTTTTAAGACAAAATCAAAATTAGAAAATCAAAAGCAAATCAAAATTTGTATGTCAAATGTTAACGAGAAAAACAAAACATTTATAACCGGACAATTTTAATTGCAAAACACGGATCATTATAATTTTCTGCGTTATTGCAGAATTTCAATCAATCATGCGAACTCTCGTGTGTTGATTTTTGTTTCGATTAATAAAAAAAATCAATTATTAATTCATCCTCGTGAGACTTGTTGAATTATAATCGACGTTTTTTTTTTGTTCTTACGCAACGCCTATGTAGTTTATCTGTGTCAGAGGTTAAAATTAAATTTCAAATCATGACACCAATTTTGTCTCTTCGAAAATGTGCTGAAAGGAAATTGAATAAAAAAATAACACCAATAATAATAATAAGTTGCAAGCAGAATAAAAAATCATGATTATTTTAGTTCAATTATTTTCATCCGAATCAACTTTATATAAAAGGAATATAAAAAGAACTTGATTAGTTATAAAAAAGAAGCAGAATGAGCGTGCCGGTAAACTTGTCCCGTTTTAAAAAAGACGCTAGACGATGGGATAAGATGGAGAACTGGGTGTAATAGCCGAGTACCTGTATTCCTCGAAGCGGGCGTTGTGCGGTGGAAGTCCCGGCAGAAATGTTATCAACGCCAAAATCAAGCCCACATAGATGAATCCAGTACCAATTGACTTGAGATAGCCCATCTTCAATAGTGCACTTGACACAAACAAATGGATGTCAATTCAAATCCCGTTGGATTACTCACTGCAAAAAAAAACATTTATTATTCTCAAGATGATTTCAACTTTGGTTCAAACACTCATAACATTCAAACTTTGTTAAACTGTTGTTTTTTTCTTACAATTTTTAAGTACATATTATTTGTCTCGGTTTTGTAAAATTACGCGGAATTATAAACAATTTGCTTGTGCTGTTAGCAGTTAAGATTAATGATTGAATAACAGTGTGAGGATAAAAAAGAACAAATCGTATCATGACATGCTGGAATAATTGTGCAAATTTGTTGACGTCATTTGCGCGTTACCTCGGTGATGATTGTTAAACGCAGTTGGAGGCACATTCACCCGCGGACTTGTGTTTGTTTTGGCGACTAGCAGTGTTTGTGGCAGTGCACACGGGCCTTCAAGGTGAAGGATCGCGTTGGACTATCCTTCCCAGAGCATCGGAAAAAAATAACTCCACCACTCTCCGGTGCCTTCGAATCTACCGTTATTGACATTCCGCGTTTCTGTCACGTGTTCGCAAACGCCTGCACCAGTGTGCGCATGCCACCGGTTTCATTCCAGTTCGCGGATCATTTTGCAGTACCGTTTTCATGAAGCGCCTGCGACGAGTTGAACAAGGACAAACCACAAAGTGCATCAAAGTCTTTGAAGTTGAAAGAGTTCATTTGCTGTTTCTCAGATCAATTTTTATTTCCACACATACACTTTTACGTTTTGTAATAAACATTAAAAAATACCTCGTGAAACATATTTATTTTTTTAACATTTGTTATAATTATTTTTACAGTTTGTTTGTTATATACTTTTTACAGTTACTTTGGCTACTTTTGGAATTGAACTTGAATCAAGGATTTTAATGTTAATTAATTCGTTATTTTTAGGGTCAACTGGGATAAAAGTGACAAATGGGATGTGACAATTTGTCGGCAAATTTTATGATACTTTTTAGTTAAGTAATATATTTGTTGTACATTTAGTTCGAGTTGTGACAAAACGATTTGAATGAAATAATCAAATGCAGTATGTCAATTTTTTTTGAAACTCTATTTATTTGATCATATGACTCTGAAAGTTTGCGCATTAGCAGTAAAATTCTTAATTTGTAACCGAAGAAGTCACTGTTATACAAAGTTACAACTTTCTATACGCAATCAGCTATTTGTTCAATTTGTCGTGTAAGAAACTGTAATAACGGTATGCGCACAGGACGGTAATGTATATTGAAAGTACAAAAACTTTGAGAATAAATTACATAATGCTCGAAACTCGGTGATACATCGTTAATATAAACGTTAATATTTGGTAATTCGTCGCTTCAACGTATTATTTATTACAATTATTATTATTGTGAATACACATTTTGTTTAATTGTAATCAAGTCTTAAATATAAGATCTCAACATAACTGACGTCTTGAAAATTGTGAATTCAAAAAAAAAAAAAAAAACATTTTTATTTTCAGTGCGCCACTTGTAGTATTATAATATAAATCTATAATACACATGTCATTGCTGTCATTTACGTCCTACGGAGATTGTCAAACAAAATGCGACGTTAATACTGAATTTTTGCCAAGTATAACAACAATGATACGAAATCATGATTCAATGATCTTGTCGATTAACAGGCCTATTCTAATCACACAATTTCTTTTTGTCAATGAATTTACCAAAAATAAAATGATAGAAAAAAAACTTGATTGCAATAACAAATCTATACATCTTTCTTCGCTAATCAATATATAAATATATATTCTTTTATATGCACAGTATAATAAAAGGGGTTTTATTGGTGGTCAAAGGACTGGAAGAACCATTCGGTGATGTGCCGGAGCTGCTGGGCTGCAGCGTGGCTTTCATCTTGCAGGCGTCGGTTCTCGTCACGCAAACGTCGAACTTCGTCTTCCAGAGACAAACGACGACGCGTCTCACGGGCCACTTGTAGCTCCAACGATGATAAATGATTTTGAAGCTCGGACACTGAATTTCTGCAACAATCAAGAAAAATGTTAATCAATTTAACGTGAAATCTTAAGATCTTTTCATTTCGGCCGATTAAATTTGATTTACTAACGGTATCATATTGTTAGCTGCATCCTCGTTCCAATCTTGACGGTTCTTAACCGGTCGTGAATTCGGATCGCTTTGAGACCAGTTGTTCGTTTCGCTTTCGGAATGATTTTTTGATTCTTTCGTTGTTAAAACACTTGGAGTTTTGATTACGGCATGAGGAGTTTTGGTAACTCGCGGAGATAATCTGTCAGTTGAAAAAGAAACAAAAAGAATGTAGTAATGAATAATGAAACAATAAACAATTTCATGCGTTTTGATTCCATTTGCAAACGTTAGTTTACCTTTCTTCTTTTGTCATTTTATTTTCAGCAGAAGCAGTACTTGAATTGGAGATGACCGTGGCAGGTCTCGCCATGGTTAAAATCACCTCCGAGCCAGCATTTCCATTTTCCGGTCCATTGATAGCTGGCAAGACGCTCAAAGTCGAATTACTGTTACCGCACAAATTTTCCCTCGATCTACACTTATTTTGTATTTCTACGGTATTGTTGTTATTGTTGTTGATGTTGTTCGCTGTGCCGTTTGTATTCTGGTTGGGCACGTTGTTGTTGAGTAACTGAGTGTCATGAGCGATGAAATCAGGATTTATGAGTTTCATCAGATCTTCCTGCAGTGTACTCGAAGTCAAATTTGCCGAATTCCTGTGCGAATTTCGAGCACCCGGTTTAGGTCGCGGACTCTGGTTTCGTGAGCTCGCACTCGATGGAGTTAAATTTCCTAGAAAATTTGCATCAACTATTAAAAAGACATTAAACATTCTTTAACATTGAAATTTAAATCGATGGATTCTTGAACGCAAAATTATAGAATTAAATTTCAAGGGTCTTTTTAAAACAAAAATTATTTGTTTAATGATTAAAAACATGGAAAATACATGGAGAATTTTGTGGTGTAATGATTTAATTTGGAAACTGCATTTTGTAAAAAAAATAAGTCGTCTTTCAAGTCATCGTCCAGTCAAAATATCATATCGTATTTTTATTTTACATAATAGCATACAAGATAGATAGAAAAAGAATCATAGAAAAAAAGGTAAAGTACAAGTGGAGTGTGGTAGATAAATTTATTTCATTTTTTTACAAATAATATATTTTTTTTTTTTTTTCAGAAATAAGTGTTTAAGTAGAAAAAAGATCTTTCGTTAAATAAGTTTAAGTTACAGTAGGTCAAATAATAAGTTGTTCATATGATGCATTAAAAAGTTTTCTAAGTTAGCTTATGCAAGAATGCATAGTTTAAATTTAAAAAAAAATCATATTGTGCGTGATTTGTACAATTGTTCGGTTTAATTTTGAATAAGGCATTCCCATGCATTTTGCCAGATTTTTAAAATCCACTCCTCGTATATCATAAGCCGAATTTTTTCCAGAACTGCCAGGGTTTGAAGCTGTTCGGTAATGAGCCTGTTGAAACTTTTGATCAATAAAAAATAAATTGGTGAACGAAAGTGAAGACTGAAGAAACACAAATTGAACAAAGGGTGAATCAATTTTTTAGATTTGAAAAATGTTAAAGTGCGGAATAAACTGAAGGATGGATTTTATACCTGAACGTTGCTTATTCGCTCGTCTCATTTTCGGCGAAACATTGCTTGACCCATTTGAATGTTCATCTTCGCTTACTATCGTCGCAGCGACTTCACTCGGACTCCCGTCGGAGATCCTAACATCCGGAGGCAGACTCGATGCAAAATTCTTGCCACCTCTGTACTCTATGCTCACTTTATGAGGTACAGGGCGCTCTGAAATGCTTGTCTTTAAACAAGTCACCTTTTCGCCGACCTTGAACTCGTGTGGAATTTCATATCTAGCAAATTCTTCGTTCACCAAGGGAGAAACGTTCTCGTTGCAATGCTTTGTTGCTTCCATCTCGTATTTACTTCCTCGTTTTTCATGGGCCTCTTCTGGATATTGATACGTTATATTTCTCTTTTCCCTCATACGAACTTCTTCATGGTGCCTCGGCTGAACATTTTTACCTGAAAGATAAAAGAAAACGTTATTTTTCAATTGAACCAAATTTAACTTTTGTATAAAATATAAAAGAGATAAAATTTCGGTTCCAATTTACCATCATATTCATAATTGTTTGAGCCGGAAGGTTTTCCTATGCCATAATTTGAATTTTGATTCATATTTATTGAATTGGAGGCACACAATTTCTGGTGCAAATGTTGGCTTTCATTCTTTTGCATCTCCCTGTGCGAAGCGTACAATCCGTCCTGCTTGCTCTCGTACTTCTCTTTTTGCATTTTGACAAAACTTTGGTAATTCATATTCTCATGAATCGCTCTCGGGGACATGTAATTGTTCTCCTTCTGATCATGGCCGTGATAGTTGAGCTGTTTTGGTATTCCGTATGGAGATTCTTTTTCTTTCTTTGGAATCGGTGTGAGTTTATTTTGCAGACTATGACGAGTCGGCAGAGGCGGCGGGGTACCGTCCTGACGGTGCGAACATTCAGAATCCTGTTCTAAAAGTTCGTACCTAAAAAAATGGATAAATTCAATCAATTCCAAAACGAAATGCAGAAGCATAAAAATGGTCAATTGAAATGAAATAATCGTCGTAACGGTTGTGTTTATGTGAGATGAAGATAAAATTATTTCAAGTCGGACGATATTTACCATCTATCGTCGGCGCTACTGTGACCACTACTGCTACTGGTCATGGTGCCTTCCAGCGGGAATCTGGGATCGTTAAATGATCTGGAACTCGATCCGGTTCCGTATCCGGAGCTGTTGCTGGACCTTGGCGGGCTGAACGATCGTTCGTAATGTCGCTGGTGCGACATTGCGGTCTGTTGGGTAGGCGTGTTGTCGGGACTAGTTACATTCTCGTAATCACCTTCGTAATTAGCCGACAGGTACTGACAGTTTTGCAATGTACAGCCTCTGAAATAAACACATTCCATGCATTTTATTTTACAATTCCAAGTAACAAATTCCATTCGTATGAAAAACAAAAACGACAAACAAAAAATTATTATAATTTGAAGTATACACAAAATAAAAACAATTGTCAAATTGATTTACCTCCTGGGATTTCCTTCGTTAGTAGGTGGTATAACAGTAATAGTGACCTGAGCGCTCGTTTTGAGCAGATCGACCATCTGGTCATGGCTCAAAGTAGAAACTGCGACCTTGCAAATTTCGACCAATCGCGAGCCTTGTCTGAGTCCGGCTTGCCACGCCTGGCCCATGCTTTCCACTTGAGTGACGACTCCGTCCGGTTGCACGTGAAAGCCGAGTTGACCCAGAGAATTCCTCTTAAGAGACAATTCAGTGGCGGGCGAACCTTGAGTTACAGCTCGCAACCTCGCAACTATTTCCATCAACTCGTCCCTGTCTCCGTAGTCACCTCGCACGTGTATCGTTATGCATTCGCCCTGATGATGATAAAGTCTCAAACTGAAATAAACGAAAATTATTATCTTAAGTATCTTTCAAAACGTACCAAACAAATGTCCAGATGTAACTTGAAACGTAAAATTTAATTTAGAATTTGAATTACCTGTTTGTTTGAGCATGCCAACCCAAGACTCCAACGCAAGGAGTGACAAAGACAATCTGTCTGGAGTGCTCCTCAATGAGGACAATGGTATCAACACTTATGCCCAAATAGCAGTCGGTATTTTGATTACTGTCTTCCAAAATAACTTGCCAGCAGATCGCACCACGTTGCGATGCGTCACAAGATAATCGCGGCCGTACAACCGGTTTCTTTTTATTACTAAATGATAGCATCGCTGTAAATTTATCAAAAGTTGCAATTAGTTTTGATGTATGTTACAGTATTACTGAGATTTATCGAATCATTTCATTCGTACGTGTAATTTTGTTAACTCCAATTGACATTCATTAATTATAACATTAAAACTTACAAAATTTCTGTCCTGTATCAACCACAGTGGTTGTGACATAATTTGTTGCTAAATCCTTCAAGTATTCCTGCCTAGTTCTTGTCGCCATAGTTGCAAATTTTTCAGATCTAAAATAACATTATTCAATATAATGTTCTCGTTTCGATTTGAAAATCAGTTTCAATATTTCAGAAACTAAGAAAAATACATTCAATAAACAATCACACTCACCGATGAGCGGCATTTTCAGCATTGATCACTTTCGCCAAAATAAAATCGGCAAATGCTTTGCTCTTGGTAAACATTGCACCGGCTGGGATGGGTGGTCCAAAAATTGGCACCTCTTTACTGCGCGACACAGCCACACTGTACTGAGTGTTCTCTGTACACGGATTTATTGCTTTTACGATAATAAAAACGTGTTGGAATTGTGACCTTATTCTGCGGGGACTGAAAGGCAGAGCTCCAGGTTCCTAATCAAACGATAAAAGGTCTTTACAATATACATTTAAAATGTTTCTGTCAAATGTAGTCGCGATTCAATTGTACGATTGAACAAACAGATTTGACTTATCAAAAACGACAATAATTTTGTTTGCTCCAAACCGTTGTAACATTGTAGTACATAAGTAACGTGAAATGCACCTGAAAAACAATTGTAACAATGTCATTTCCGATGTGGCGTTTCCTCAGCAACTGTTGCCGATTGTTCGGTGTGAATGGCAGCATCGTCGACACGTGAAAAGTGACTTCCGCTCCGCGATGCATTGCTGCTACGGCATAGGTTCCGGTCGAATCACTCCTCGTATCCAATCCTGCCTTGTATCCCTCGAAACCTCGCAGTCTTATTCTTTGGCCTGGAAAATATGAGAGATAAATAATGAAAACTAATAATTCAAAAGTTAAAACAAAAGAAAGTAAAGAAAAGAAAAAAGAACAACACTTTTTCTTTCCTCAATTATCGAATAATAAATAATATTTTGATCATTCAAGTACCAATGGTATCAAGAAATTCCAAGAAAGCAGGTCCAGCATGTTGATTGTTATACATTTCTTCCTCGGTTCTTTGTCCGGATTTGCAGTAGAGCACGCCGACTTTGTATCTGTTAGATAAGCCCTGTTCATCGAGGCGTGCGACTGCCTCTTCCGCAGCGGCTGTGCCGAGCCTGAGACAAGCAACCTGAACCTCTGGTGCTACTAATTCGAGCAGCTCACGAGTCGGTGGTCGCGTGCTCTGACTAGGTCGCACGCCCAGTGCTTCTTCCGGCACTGAGCCACGTAGAGTCAGCAATTCCGAGGTCCTTATTATAGTTCTGTATTGTGTACCTTCTTTCCTGATACTTATCGCAACTGGCCCGAGCTGTTCGTCCATTCCAAACCAATTTTGATGTTCTCGACCTGAGAAAGAAATAAAATCCCACATAATTATATCAAACATTGTTTTCAATTTGATAATAAGCATCAATCAAATCCAAGTTTTCTTTTTACCCAAAAAGTATCTTCTATAATAATGAGCTCCTTCGTCGACATCTTCCACAGGAAGCGGACGTTTTTGTAAAGGACAGGTGTACTTCCAAAGAGTTTCACCGGCCGGAGGCTCGAGGACGGAAACTCCATAAGCCAGGGGTGGTCGATGCACTCCGCTCGGATTTGAGCAGCGGGTTAATCCAACTTCTCGTTCCCCTTCGCCACCGATCTCGTTTCTGAAGAAGGGACAGGATTCCAACAGTTCGTTACCTAAAGAGTGAAAAAAAAGAAAAAATAACCAACTTTAGTATTAGGTTCAATTTGAAACACTGAAAACAAAAATTCCCATGTCACGAAGAAAAAAAATATAGATTGAAAAATTTGACATGAAATTGAAAAAAACCTTTTCCATCACCAGAATCATCTTCCGGGCTCTCATCCGGCGTAGAGGATCTGACGGTGCTGGCAGCGGAGGCTCCAGTGGCAATGTTTCGTCTCCTCGCAAGTAAAATTCCCCTGAGTTTGGCAGCATAGCCGAGGTTTGCTGTTAGCGACTGGCAATCGTAGTGAGCGAATGCTCGTCTCCTGTGCCTCTCCTCAACATCGGCTGAGAGAACCGGGCTGGAGCAGGGCTCCTCCATGGTGGTCCGAGATTGTGCCTTGCTGCCCCAGAGTCTGTTGAGTTTGAGCTTAAGTTTGGGACTGGAACCACTCGGGCCACACACCTCGTCGGTGTCGTTGCTGATCTGTGCTTCCTGCACCCTGCGCAGGAAATCCGAACCGGAGCGCTGGTCTGAAGGTCGAAGATCCTGCAGCATCGCGAACAAGTTGTCGTTTACTGACACTTGTTGCGCCACGACATCTATGCTTCCTATAATCAATGAGACAATTTAAATGACAATGAATTTTTCTATATTAAAAAGAACAAAATCTTATCAATAACAGTTTGATATCAAAAACTAATTCTGACGTCTCCTGACTTGTTTCATTATTATTCAAATTACAACGTTGTCACGATAATAAATCAAATTAGTAAGTTCAATTTAACGAACTGTTCATTTAGAAGTGTAATTTAGAATAATTGGTCGTTTCAGTGTTTTCGGTTGTATCATTGGAACTGTAACGCATATCTTAGGAAGTCCATTTATAAAGGTGTTTTTTTTTTTTTTTTTTTTTTTTTTTTTTTTTTTTTTTTTTTTTTTTTTTTTTTTTTTTTTTTTTTTTTTTTTTTTTTTTTTTTTTTTTGTGCAACGATGTATACCATGAGAGCCATATTCTCTTCTGAGTGGTGTATCCGGAATACGAGACGTCGGATCCGGGCTGTGGGGCAGCTCGAGGCTGGAGTTGGATCTGTGAAGAGTTAACCCCCGCCCAACACGGTTGACTGGGCCTCCGCTGCCACCCCCGCCATTTACTGGCAGGCTTGTGATCATCTCGTCATTCTGAAACAAAAGAATTCCTTCATTATGACATCATTTTTTCGTTGCCCTATCAATGTTCCTCCCTGCCAATTAATCTAGTAATTGACTTAGAAAAAAAAAATTATAAAACAAAAAAAGAAACCTCAGTGATATTTGATATTTTCATTCTTATCAATTCATATTACAATTTTGATAAAATTCAACTAATTTGAAAAAAAAAACCAGATTAAACATTCTACACGTGGAAATATTTTGGCTTCTTTTTGTGTTATCAAACTTTTAATTCTCTTGATTACGAAAAGACATATTTTTCCAGCTCGTTTGGTACCGGCAAAAAAAATGGTTTCTGAAGTTGAACGACAACCGGAGAACCATTTCGCACTCACTCTCGTTCCAAACCGACAGACATTATAAAAAATTGAATCATAATAATCACACGTCACCGCCAACATACCTTCAAATAGTTGTCAAACGCGACTGACAGCGCGCTACATTTTATCGCTCAACTTGTCATTATGATAATTCATTTCGGACGAACTTCAACCGCCGATTGGCTATAGCCTATCAACCATTATGTTCGGCTTGTGAGCTTGTTCTATTAATACATCGTTGAACTTATTTCTAGATCTAGAGAAACAAAAAAAAAACTAATTGACGTTTCACGAACAGAATTGATTAAATAATATTCAATTCGGTAGAAACTTTATCACTCGGTAATTGATATAACAATGTTTAAATTGTTTTTATTCATAGAAAGTTTAAATTTACATTACATTTTATACATTGTCATGAATTGATATCAATGAATCAAACAAACGTGTGTATTTTTTTTCTTCTTTTTCTAAAAATAAGTTCATAGTAATTTTATGAATAAAATGAATGGCTTAAAATTGCGAATTAAACGAACGGAAATTTTGTATTTCTCTGGATGTGGATCAATGACTTAATTTGCTTCAATTAAGAAACATAATGGTTGGGCACACACTGCAAAAAAGACATGCGCCGAGTTTGAACAACGCCACAAATCCAAATGCCACGATGCACTTAGCGGATTAGTAGCGTATCGTATTTCAGCTCAATAATCGTTTACATTCAACTGTACGACATAGTAGTCAATTAACGCATTCGGGGAACGTAACATAAGTTGGAAACGGTAGTACTATAATTAATTGAGTCAAACACTCTTATCACTTTTTTTTTCTTCCTTTCCATTCATTTTTGTTTTATTCGATTAATTATGTCTAATCACTTTTCAATTTTTTAAACTCTAAACACAATCTTGATTTACTTTTTTTTTTTCTTTTACATTATAAATTTTGTGTTCAAATTCAAAGATAAACTTTGAATTAAAATACTGCAAAATTCAAATAATTTTCATCCTGTTGCCATGGATGAAAAACATCACATCATTGGGGCATTGAAAATTGGATATATTTTACGACTATTGAATGCCATTGAAAAGTCCGACGTAATATAAGGAACCGTTCATAATATAAGGGCCCGGATTCTCTGGATTCTTTGCATCATTTTACAGCTCACATTGTCCCGCATAACTCGACGTCAAAATGCTCGTTTTTTTCCCCTCCTCGTTACACGTTTGACCAAAAAATTACACAAATAACTTAATTCAATTTTGTACAAACATTTTATTTGAATTCATAAAAACGATAATTATTGCAAAATAAATTGACTTTCAACAGATCAACAACTTGCAAACTTATATAGTGTTGTGATCATGAGTGATGAAGAAGAAAACTTTGGCTCATTTATCGTACAATGTTGTTCGACGATGGAAACATGCTTTTCGTATGCACTTTATCTTTACGACTCCACCGGTATCATAAAATTCCAGAAAGCGTGGCCATCCGCGAGCCCCAACGTTGTTTTATGAATTGTGGTTGCCGCTTCTTTGTTCCGATCTCCGTGCTCTACAAATCTAGCTAATCTGTCTACAGATAAAACTCGCGATAAGCTGTTCAATAGTTTTATCTTGATGAACCAACACCTTTTTTTTTTTTTTTTTTTTTTTTTTTTCATTCTGTCACTCTTTTCTTCGATTTATATAACCGAAGCTGGTTATATTCCGGTATGAACAAAAATTAGGCCACAAAATGTGAACTCGGATTCTCAGTTCATAAACAAAACCATTATACCAACAAATTTATTTGTATGTCAAGCTTGTAAATACTTTCTTTTGATTTTAAATTAAATTTTGGTTTTTAAATTTGGAACATAGGAAGTTTCCACTTTTCAAGCTCAACCGGATGAAATTAAGAGCTGGTTCGCGATAAGATCATTCATATAATTTTTGCTTAAACAATAATAATACATGACAACATAACTTGATTACTCATGATGATGGCGCAGCCGGTACTATTTAAATGAAGCAGCGGCTCTGGAACGGGGAGAAGTCATTAATGTAATTCTAGTTTCGTTTGAACACTCGACACCGATAAGAAGGAAACCGGTATCTGTCGGGAGAAGCTCGTGTGCTGGATTCTGCCGAAGGAGGTGACGCGAACCGGAAACTACTTGTACGCTCTAATGTCCGAAATTGTCGGCACTAAAAAAAAAAAAAAAAAAAAAAAAAAAAAAACCAACAAAAAATTTCAATAGTTACTTCCGTTCACACGCGAAACCATGAAAATTCTAAATTAAAGTTAACTCAACATAATTTATTTTCGGGGAAACAAAAATTATCCTCAATCAGAACGATAAATTACAAATTTTATTTTCGAATTTATTTGTTCGTTTTTTTTTCAATTACAACTGTAACTGAAGTTCGAAATGGACTGTTTTTTTTTTCAAGTCTGGTGTATAATAAGGATGAAATATAGTTGAGAAATGAAAGCACCTTAGGTGATACTGATGGAAGCAATGTAGTTAGTCGATTACACAAGAGGGGGATAAAAAAATTAATAATTGGCGCTAAAGAATATAAAAAAAAGGTATGAGATAAATGTATAAATGTGATGGCATAAAACTGCAATAACCGGTTGCACTGGAATATGATAAGACGATTGTCGGTGTCCTGTTTATGGAGTTCCTTTTTGCGTTGTAACCAATCATGGTTTGCCGTTCGCTCGCAGCTGATACACACTCGCGTGCATCATGGGAATGTTCGCGGTGCGTGCAACCGCAGAGCGCAGTGCTAGGCCCAGCTCTTGTCTTTCGCAAAATAACTCATCACTGCGAACGTCAACTTATGTAGGTTAACGCTTTGAATCGCATTACATCTGATGTTTTAGTTTGTCGAGACTCATTTTTTGTTGTTCACTTTTTTCATAACATTCAATTGCTACAGTTGGGGTAACTGTGACTTTAGGGTGAAAATGACACTCGCTAGTTTTGACAAACAAAATTCTGTTCTGAAAGTTTTTGAACAGGTGCAAAATGTTGGGGAACAGTAAAAGAAACGAAATATTGTCTACTGTTTTTTTATTCAACCAATATAAAACATAATAATTTGGTTAATCGGTATCAGGCAGATTCAGATAGATGATGAAAAAGAAGATACCAAGGAAAACGATAGGTAACATAAAATGAAAAACAAAGAGCGCAGTCATAACTTTGAGATCTTCTTGTTACAACATTCTAGAATTTTTACAAGTCGCGTGCACGGTCGTTGCGTCATCGGCAGCAGCACCAGAGCCAGTAGGATATTTGCTTCGATAATTTTCACGGATGGTTTGCGGGAATCCAGGAGATTCAGCGTATAATGATACTGAGTTTCACGAAAATCCGGGAAGTTCAGTTGATAATATAAATGGCATTGTAAACGAGACAGAGTCGATTCCCTTTTCGATAAGCAGGAAGTTAGATTTCCGTTCTTGAACAGTAAATGAGTAAAAACAATTTTATTGCGCATTTTTCATAATTATGCTTTGAACAATTCGCAGCTGGTGAATAAGCGAATCGTTTTGATATAACATCAGTTATGGGAAATAACAATTCTTTCATTTCAGACAAATTTACTTTAGCATCAAAACTGAATTCGAATTTTTTGTTCGTCTAAAATTTGTTACAATTCAGTTCAACCTGAGTCAATTTGGATCGTTTTGTATTTAAATGTCTGGATGCAATGGTATATGCATCTCTAGAATGCGCCACAAGCTGAACTAGTTATGTAAATGCCTGGCATAATTGACACAATCCTAAGCTGATATATATGTTTGTCATCTTCACAAACACTGAAATCAAACTGACATCCTTTGATACACTTTCTACATACTTTTATTCATATCTTACTTTCCACCGATTTTCAAAAGTCAACCTTTTGAAAATTTTCCAAAAACAAAAACTTGATTTCTTCATGCAATTTTGTTTTGATGTTAAAACAAACATCAAGTTGAACAGTGTGTTTTCTCCAAACGGCTGTGAAAATTTCTATCGATGATAAAAATTTGATCGACTCTTTTAGCGTCGAACATGGAACGATTGATCAAACTGATATTTTTTGTTACAAAAAGCGGAATCAATTAAGAAATAATTAGAACAGTGAAAACGCATGCACGAACGTTTTCTCGTTCGTCGGATAAAATAATTCTCTCTCGACAAGTCGTTTCCGGAATCCGATTAATTTCCAACCTGGTATTTTCATCGGATTTTTTTGTCATTCCCTCTCGGCCTGTTTTTTTTTGTTGCATCACAGTCGTGTAGTGAATGATTTGATGGAATTTTCAACCATACGATATGCGAAAACGTAAATTTAACAAACCGTGGTAAATTGATTATTTTATATTCAAAAAAAAAAAAAATAATTAAATAAGTGTACAAAATAGCCCGTTTGTTGAAACAACATTTCCCTTTCATCTATAATTGCCTTTCATAAATTGTCATTACGTGAAACTAATTTGTTTTGATATGTTTCTTTTTTTATAATTAAATAAATTATGCATCAAAAAAAAAAAAATATGATACAATAAAAATAAGTGGTAAAAGTTATGATATAAACCGGTGGACAAGCGGTCAATTTCAGGTTACCGGATTTGAAATTCATTATCCATTTATAAAATTATAAACATTTATTGCGGTCATTATTCATGTTAATTCATGGCAACGTAATTACAAAAACAATTTCAGGCTTGGAAAACTGTGAATGCGCGGTATAAATATGCAAGAGCATATACGTGCTTGTGCGTTAATATGCATTTTCTATAATGATACATTTCATTAATGTTGATACAGAAATGAATAATGCGTGCACGGCACAATGCTAATGAAAACCGGCGTGCTGCTCGTGAGAAATCGGCAACCGCAAATGCGTGCGCGAGGTGCGACTCTTAGCACTGCGATAGTGTTCAATTCTTCGACGTGTTACTTTTCCCACAAAACAACGTTTCCCGATTTGTATTCCGCCATCATTTTAGGTCGAGTTCAAATTCTATTCCAAGAGGAGAAGAAAAAAAAACACAAAGTATAAAAGAATTGAACAAAATTGCTCAGTAATTGTAGGCAATTATATTTTCAGTGGCAATTAAAACATTTCTCGTTTCCGCTCAAAATATAGAAAAGGGACAATTTTCTAGGTTCATTTTCATTTGTTCATTTTGTTGGAGACGTTTAGGGTAAATGTGACAGTATCGAAATTGTGTCACAAATTATTTTTTTGTTTCAATTAGATTTGATTAAACAAGTTAATACAATTTGTTTTAAAGGTTGTATTTACTGATGTTCGAAAATAAGAATGAAAAATGTGTGAGAACATGAGAATAGATATACCAAGGTATTGATTTTTGTTTGCGATTATAAATTTAAGGCGAAAAGTAGCATCGTGTATTTCATGAGCGATCTTCGATGAGTATGTATGTACAAGTCGCAAGTCAATGCGTATACTCGAGTGGAATGAATAAAACCGCGGCTGCTCTGTAGCTGTTGTTGTAGCCACTACAACACATGGTGCCCAGAAGAGTCATTCTGCGAAACTTGTCTCGCTGACAAACATGTGTATGAAGTGTGATTATTATTAATATCAACCGCTTAACCTCACACGATACACCGTTCATTTGTTTCTGCACATTTGAGTTGTTCAAGTATCACGTTTAATCAAATAAATTCAATTAACTTAAAACCATTATTATTATTACTAACTGAAAAAAAAAATCTTGTTTCCAAGTAACAAACTTTCTCCTTCAAATTTCAACGTTGAAATAAAAAAAAAGTTACAAACGAATCTAAAAGTTAGAACCAAAAAAATAAAAAATTGGATAAAAGAAAAAGATGTACTAACATTTTTACCAGAATAAAACACGAAATCCTCGTCTTGTAACATGTCCTCGGATATTCTTATTAGCTTGACGTTCCACCAGACGAAGCATTCAAAAACAAACGTGTAAACACTGGTTCACAAATGTTTGTGACAAGTCGTATCATTCTTGCACCGAAAACTGTGGACGAAAATGAAAAAGCAACCGACGGAAGTGTCAAAACTAAAAGCCACGTTGAAAAAAAAAGAAGTCACTTTTTATTTGTTCAAAATGGCACACGATCCATTAGAGAGCTGAGAGCGAACGAAAGTGACACTAACCGGAGCAGCGATGGCGGAGACACTGGCGTGCATGCAACGTAGGTAAAAAAAGGGACAAAACACCACCGGGGACTAGCGTGATGCCCCCTCTTGGTAGAAACAAGTGCACACTATTAGTGACGAAAGGGATGGGGAAGAGGGGATGCGTACGTGTGCAAGCTCTCGGTCGCGAGTTCGATGTCCCTTTTGCCCCGTCGATTAGAGACGCTTCGTGGAAATCGTCAAATGATAGCACAAAATGCTCACCTACTTATGACACTTTTTTTTTTTTTATTTTCATTTTCTTACTTCTTCATCCAAATTTTGTTGCTTCTGACTAGATGTTGGAGACAGTCTGAGTAATTGTGACAGTCACAACTCTTTTGTTTGGGTACAATTAAATTTGACAAAAGTTGGGTTCAATTTTGGGACAAGATCAAAAACTCAGGTTGAACTGAAATATGTGGTAAATGAGCTTTTGTTTGATGAACTCATCTTATGTGTGATTTCAACTCGTTGGTATATGAAACTAATAAAGAAGGTTGTTCAATTGTTACCTTAAAAATGAAAGTTTGAATAGCACAGCTGAAATAAAGTGCAGCGAGGAAAAAGTAGCAGTTGGAAAAAAAATGTTCGGCTACTTTGATTACAAGCAATAAAAGCAGCAGGACGTCTGGTGGCTTTTTGTTTTCTTTTATCTTTTGGCTGATGACTGTCGCAGAAAAAAACTGGTAACGCTTCGATAGAAAATACTCGTTTCAGCGTCGTTGAACGGACGGAGTCGCGTGGGTTTGCAGCTATTGATTGTGTGTACGTGTACATGCGAGTCTGATTCCTAGAGATATAGTATTGGTGGTGGATTGTACTTATAAGTGTCCTACCTCGCACGCGACCTTAAGCTTCTTTCACAATGAGTCACGTATATTATTTATATTTTATTATACGTGTTGTAATGTAAGACTATCTTTTAATGCTATCAGATTCAGTTTCTAAGGCTCATTTCAAATTCCCAGTTCAAAGTTCATGATGAAACGTCAAAGCGGATCATCAATGGGATAAATTTCAGACTCATCAAACTCGCAATTCAGATATTTCTTTTTTTTTTTTTTTTTTTAATGAAATTTGAGAATTAAATTAATTAACTTTGAATAGTATAAAATTGAATCAAACGAATTTATCATTGATGCATTGAAAATTTTGAACTGATCAATATTGTATGTGCGACTTTATTTGTGATCATTGGATTTGAATAATTTTTTGCATTGGAAAAAAGGGACATGAGATATTACAATGGATTGATTCGTTATATTGCAAATGGACGTAACATCAAGTATAACAAACGGATGCAACCAGGCTCGCGCATACGTTTTCATAAGCAGGGTTCGTTGACCTAATGAGAAAGACGGACAGATACAAAACACTAAACACGCTCTGGGGGTTTTAAACTAAACTGCATTTAAACTCGAGTGTCGCCGTGTGTGATTATTTATATGTCCCCTTTTTTCAATTTTTTCACAGTCAGAGTATTCCAGTAATATATCTGGCGGGACGCCAATTTTCGTGCGAAGTTCATGGCTTGCACTATTCGAATTCTATTTGTACTTTGCAGTTTTATGCACGAAAGTATGGATTCACAGAAGAAAACAAGTTATTTCGAACTCAAATTGACAGTTTACATGCAGTTTTAACGGTGTTTATCATTAATAAGAAAGAAAAAAAAAAGTTGAACCTATTAGATGAGAAACATTTTAAATTGAATTTGTTACAAGTTGTTTGAACAACAATTTAGTGAAGTAAAAGTGACTAGGAAACAAATTGAAACTGTTAATTAGGTAATTTTAGTTTGGATCAGTATTGGTTTATTTATTAAATTTCTTAAACTATGAGAATACTGAACCATTTGAAATAAATACCAGATTTCCATTTTTAACACTCATCCTAATATAGGTAATTTCTGTTTTTTTTTCTTTGTGGAACAAAAATAAATTTTTCTTAAATGGTTTCATAGAAGCGAGGAAAATTGTTTGGAGGGTCGAGAGAAAACAATGGGGACAACAAAAAAAATGTTCTCATTGCGAACTAGGTGGCGATTCATGATAATGAACGAAACTAATTGTGCGAATTTCGATAGAAAAATATGTGAAAAGTCGGTGTTTGTTTGAGTAGCTGATGGGAGGTAGCATGAGCTTTACCCTTCGACGTGATGGCTCCCCACTGTTCATCGCACTGTTTTTGCCTCACGGATGATGGGAAAGTTATTAGACGATGCTCGCCATGTGCGCACACGCACCGCATTACACTCCCTAATCGCGAGTATATCACGCGTGAATATCGTTACGCGTCGCGGAGTACCCGCCTTCCATCGATGCAATTGACTCGCTACAAGTAACTAAATTAGCAATCATACAAAATGAACGGCTTAATGACTTCACTCACTGCGTTCGAATTAGAACTATAATTTAATTCTTATTTTCGATTACACTTATATCATCATTTTTTTTATCAATCAACTTGAGGATAAATAATTTCCACCACTTCATTTGTCATCACGAGCATCAAACAGCTCGTTAGATGAAATTTAATTGTTCTTTATTTGTTTTTTCTATGTTTCAATTTATTTAAAAAAAAAAATGTCATCTTATTTAGATTTACAGTTTTCGTCAAAATGAACAAATTTATTTCATGAGAGGAATGCGTGGCATGTCCGCCGGCGACAGCGCCCAGCCGTGTGGAAAAATGTCAAAAAAAAAAAAAGAACGACCGAAGCGAAATGGAACCGGCCGCAAAAAAGAGACGATCCTCTGATTGTGACTCATTTGTACCTCTGAACCTTTCATTCCTATGACACGTCAGAGGCGTCTCGTTTGGATATCACATCATACCGAACGCGCATCTGTATTTTTTTTAATGTACATTAAATACGGATTTAAAATAATTAGAAATTGGTTCGATTTAATATTTTTATTAAGAAAAGTTAATTTATACATTGAAAAAAAAAAAAAAACACGTTTTTGTGGTTATTAAAAATGATGGCAAATATTTGTTACAGTTTAGAATTTGAAAAAAAAAACTTCTTCGATGGAAAATTAGATTGAAAAGTTGTTTTTTGTATTAAAACAAAACAAATTTCTTACCGGGTCATATTTTTTCCATAATTGTTTTAAAATAAAATGTCATTATTTATTTTGTCTCCAGTTGGGTACTGTCCACTTACCTGTAACAAAAGAAAAGAACAGAATGAACAAAAGTTTTGACATAGACATTAAATTGTATTATTAAATTGTTTAACAATTATCAACGCATTTACAATCCTTTGTTTTGAATTCTACCTCTGGATAAATGTGAGATTCATAGTCATTCTTCCACACGCCTAATTCCCAAAATTCATCATAAAAAGGATAGTAATTAGTAAACAAACTTGCGCACCGAAACATTTTGTTGTCATCGAGACGAGAAAGAAAACTAAACCAAACATTTATCCTCTCCAACATTTGTACTGCCAGATATTGAAACACACATTTAATTTCTATTTAATCGTTTGGAAATAACAGTTTAATAGTTGTTTCCGTTGAAAAATATGTTTAATTATTGAGACGTCAAAAGTGCACGAATGCTATATAATTATATTCATTTTTCATTTAATTAAGAAAAAAATAAAAGTGACTAATGTAATGGAAAAATATTTATACATGTAAAATGAATATTAAAACGAACGGTCAATTTTATAATTTATAAATAAAATGATGAGTCAAAAAGTTGGAAATTATTTTTTCATCAAAGAAACGAACATAACTTGTACATTCCACAATGTCTTTCCCATACCAACTTTTCAACTTGTCTACTTTTTATAGTTAATTTGCGGCGTACATTTAGTTCATATTTATTATTGTAGTTAGTGTCCGTTTCACACTAAAAACTATTATGATGAAAACTGAAAAAAAAAAAAAAAAATCCACCTTCGTTCAAGACAAAACAAATTTCTCCGTGTTTACCCAAAGCTAAAACGTTACGTAAAGCTGTAGTGAACGAGCATTGAGATGCAAAACACAATTTAATATTCAGCATAAAAAGATTATTAAAATGTAAATTTACGATTTACAAAATGTCATAAATAGTTTATTTTATAGTGTACCTTTTTCTAAAAGACTGTCATTGATAATTATCATCATTTGTAACATGATCAAACAAAATCAAATGAATAAAAAAAAAAAGAAACTGTGCAAAAATAATCTGAAGTTGACCAAACAGTTTCCAATCAGTCAATAAAAAGTAATTTAAAAAAAGGAAACTTCATTCATTCTAATCTGATGAAAAAAAAAAGATCTGCAGATGTGAATAGGCGTAGATTAGTAGGTAAATTATAGATTAATTTATAAGTACGCCGCACACTCGCGTCAAGTGGCTTTCAGTTGGTGGAGCAACAGGTTCGCGTATTGTTTCACGTGCAAACATATTTTGTGTTCGCAAATGTATTCCGTGCTGATATAGTCTATGAAACACAGACCACTCCTATTCATCTTTTACGCGCGGGGTCACGCCATGTCAAACTGCCGTAATTTTGACATTGACGAATAGTCACTCGGTTAAGGACGCAATTTCAGATACAAAAAAAAAATCAAACAAAGAAAAAACAACGATGATAAAGAAGAAAAAAAAATGAAAAACTTTTACTGCACGGTACACGCCCATTCAAGGACACAAAGGTGTGAAACTGAATTTGCAATTTGCATTGCTTTCCATTTCATAAATCATGCGTTACAATTTCAAAATGAATCTCCAATTTGTAATATAATTTAAAAGTTATTCTCGTTTTTTCGGTCTTAAAGTTTCGATTTGATTGCTGACAAATTATATTTCGAACAATGAACGTTTAGTGAAAGAAAGAACAAGTGGTTTTTTTTTTTTTTTTTTTTTTTATTATTAATTTCTCTCATTTCGTTTTCAGTTCAGTCACGCAGAACTAATGAACCAAGAATCGAGGGTTAAGTGCCACTGAAGTTTGACGTTTAATTTGTTTCGCTTGAACGTCACAAGCTGAGAAATAAAAATGCCTGCATGAATGGGCGAGAGGAGAGTTGGTCGTGCGTTGAAACAAAGAGGGCAAGTGAGACGGCGAGTTTCCCATCTGCATTGGACAGTGACTTTTAATCCGATCGACATATGTTCCATCGGAGTCGAGTCACTCTTATGGACCTCGTTTTCATTAACAAATAATTACTCTAATTGTTCCTCCCCTATTGCAAACACTTGACCATCTGTCGTGCCAATTGACATCTCGATTTCATATGTCGTCGTAACGTCAACTTTTCATACCAAATTCAAATCAAAATATGATCAAAAACAATTTTTTATAATCAACAATTACGAAACAATTTCCATCAATTTGACAACTTTTTCCATCCTAAAAGTAAACAAAAAAATGGAACAACAATTTCAAAATAATTTTACGTTTATATAATTTAAACTCTCCTTGGATCAGATCATTTTTTTTAGCAAAATAACAAAAAGAGATCAGATGAAAAAAGTTTCCCGACGTTTTTTTTTTTTTTTTTTTCTTGAGATATATAGCAAGGCGATAAATTCAGTTACAGCGAATTGGACAAACATTAGGTGGTTAGAAAAGAAAAAGAAAGAAAGCAATAAAAAAAGAACTTTCAATATTGTTCTTATCTGTGGAACGTGGGTCAGCACATACAAGTCGAATCAAAGAACCAAACTTATCTCTGCATTCGAGAGACGCATCTGATTTATATGCACGTCTATGAAAATGCTCGGCATTTCCTCTTTCCCTGCGATATCACAATGCGGATTTTTCGTTGAAAAGTATACTGCATTGCATAAACCCATTTAAAACTCATAATTGCTTTCTCGTGATTGTTTTTGCAGTGCGTGAAATCGCATGCGATTTAATGATGACGAATCACCTGCTAAGTTTGATTCCATTGAAAACTAAAATCAACGTTCAATCGCGTATTAAAAAAAAAAAAAAAAAAAACTGGTACAATTTTTACATACAAACCGTGCGTTAAATTTGCATAATACTTTTCAATCTAAATATCTGAAAAATGTTCTCCAAAATAACATAACAAAAAGATAACTTTTTCAAGTGACATTTGTGATGTAATCTGACAAAATCTAAAATTCACGTTATGTCGTATAGAAAGTTTCAGACCTCGTAGGCGCGATGTAGAGCAAAAAAATTTTTTTTTCTTTTTTTTTTCGTCGCAGAAAAATGGGCGAGGTGTGGAGTGCATTTCCGAATTTGACGAGGTGTCACGTGGGAAAGTTCCCGTTGCGGTTATTCAAATACCGGCAGGTTCGTGGGTTATGCTAATGGAATTTCCAGCTCGCCCAGTTTCATTCAATGTTATTCAGATCCTCGACCTTTAGCAGACAATTTCTGATTTATTAAATGGAAAGATTCAGATTCGGCTCTGTTCATTCATGAGCCGTGCAAGTTACGTAACTTCCTTCCTCACGATGAGATACATTTTTTAGAAGTCACTTTTTATGCTTCTTTCCAGAAACTGTTGTTGCTTTAGTACTCTTATTTAATCAACGGATTTCAATTAAGAAAGCGACGCTTTTTACATCTTGCATTAAAAAAAACAAAAAAACAAAAGTTTTATGTGGAAATTCAAAATAAAAAAAAGAACAGACAAATTAGATGGCTCGGAAATGAAAGTGAAATTGGCACAATCCTTGGCAATAAAGAAGACGAGACGTAACGACTCGAAATGTCAATGCTGATCATCTTGGGTCTTTGCAGTTCTTATGATTATGCGGATGCGAAGCCATCAGACATTTTTATTGGCCTGCATCAGCATTTGCAAACAAAATTATATGGAACTCGAAAGGATCTAGACTGGCTGGCTCAAGTGTAACAAATTCTGAGAACTCCAATCCATCAATGGTTTTTCTACCATCCAACAAAAAACGACACAACGGAACGGATTCGTCTGGGGATCAGAAAAATAATAATCGTTTGAAAATTCCAGTTACTCTTGGGCGTGTAAAGTAGTTTTCTTTTGGGACAATAAAACGACAGTTAAACCGAGCCACGTGGCAATTGTCAAGCGTTATGTGAAACTGCAAATTAATGCACCACGATGACGATGATTTGTGCTTTGTTCTGTCGTTTTACTTTTTTTTTTTTTTTTTGACCCGAGAACCTTTGTGCCTATTACCGGAAATAGCGCATTCTTCGCACGGAATCAGACTCTTTTTTGCCCCCGCTGTGAAAAAGAAACGCCAGCGTTTCGTAATTGATACTGACAAAAAAGTTAATATCAAAAGGAAGAAGAGTGAAATTCATTTTGCGGTGAAAATGAGCATTCCTTCCTCTCTCCGGAGTTCCTTTGGTAACAAAAAATTCAAATCCGCAACTAGAAGGAAACTGTTTCAAAAATCAATTCAAGATTGAACTTGAACAAATTTTGGACGATTCAATCGCACTGTTGCTCTGATTTCTGGAATAAAAGTTGTTGGACGTGCAGTTTTGTGTAGATTTTTTTTTTTTAAGAAGAAAGGCAGCGGAAGTTTTTCTCGACCGGTTTCTCACGAACCGACATCTTACAAGAAAGAGCGCTTATGAAAATCACCGTTACCGTGATCGTCGCCATTGCCACCGAGACGAAAAATTTGCATGCATCCAATTCACCTTACGTGTAGCAATTGTTTCTTTATCTTTTCAATTAATTCTCAGTGAGATACAAAAAAAATTCATTATTCATTTCCAACTAACTCGTTCATCATCTCACCACCCTTTTCCTTATTTCCATGTGAGAAAAAAAAAAAAAAAAAAAGAAATACAATCCAGGAAAAAAAAAGTTGCCTCCTTCGAGTGTTATAAAAATCATGTTAACTCATTTTTTTTTGTTAAATGTATAAAAAATTCTAGGATCGATGTTTCTTGTCAGTTCTGATTAGACATGGGATGTTTTATGTCTGGGAATGAAATTGAATGAACAAAATTGGAAAAATGCAAGCAAATTCATGTGCTCAAAACCAGTAGTAAATTGGTGAAAAGTCGTAGTAAATCGGTGAACAATGGTTGAGCGAAAAAAAAAAAACAACAAAAATAATAAAAAAAACGTGCGATAAGGTTTTTGTTCAAGATCGGAATGAGTTGAATGCACGGAGTCGGCGCATATATCGATGCGATCGATTATCCGAATAAGCGTTCGTGATACCGGATATGTCGTCGTCTTCACCAAGTATTTCCATTTGCATTCGCGGCCAACGCGCCGCTTGAAATTCCGCCGTGATTGACAGCGCGGCACGTTGCAACGAGCGCCAGTAATTATGCCCGAAGACAAGTTCGGTGGTTGTCACTGCAGCCTTGCTATTTTAATCATCCAGTCGCTTTTCAATTATACGTTCAACATTCCTAAGCATTTTCATTTTAATTACACAAATTATTTTACTGAATACATTTGCAGCCAAATTTGAAATCAAGTTGTTGAACATTCTGTTGTTTCATAATGCTTCGCAAAAATTTCGACATCTAGGCAAGTTCAAATTTCAACTAATGTGGCCAATAACCTTAGAAACAGCTAAAAAAAGGAAAGCCAATGAAAATGATCAAGATGCTTGGCACGTTTGAGTGTGAAAGAGACTTTTGGCACTTGAATATTTAAATCTTGCTCTTGCAACTACATCTTCTATTATTTTTTTTGTTCATTTTTTTTTTTTCGTTAGAGATGGGTGGAGAGCTTGAGAGGGTCGAGGTTAATTTCACCCGAGCATTCTTAGATGTGAAACCCTACGATTCTAATGATAGGATAGGTTTTCTTAAGAAAAAAGCAAAATAAGTGGTCTGAAATATTCTACCAACTTTTATACACAAGATATTTTGTTTCAAAATATCTCTGTTTTACAACTGTGTTGGTTCATTTTGGCATTATAATTTTCGAAATGGAAAAGTCGCAGATGTTTAAAACTTTCTTTTAAACTCTTCCCCTCACGATAGAACCGGTTTAGTTTCCATGTTATCATTTTACACGAACACTTTTCAAGTGAATAATGTTAAACGCAAGATGAGGACGACGCTCGAACCTTCGCATTCTTGAAATTTTGCTACGCAGACATCAGTTTTTCCGAGCCTCATCCGTACCTAAATCTTGCGCCTAAATACAAAAGCAAACATTTTGTCTCAATCATTTTTCCAAGCACGTATTTAAATTTTTTTTTTTTTGCAAACACTTTACAAGATTCTAATGAAACGTTTAAAAATATAATTATTCAAATATTTGATTATCAAATGAACAGTAACCAAAATTAGTTTATAATTGTAATTGAAAATTATTTTTGTTATTCATTTTATTCCTTTCAAAGAACGTCTAGCCAGCGTACAGTTTAACAAAGACGCGAAATGGCCGGAAATAGTTGCCGAGCGGTCACGCGTGCACATTTAGCATCCAATTTTACATATGCCTCTTGGATAATGATTCGTCTCCTCTCGTTCAATTAAAGCAAACGTTGTTGCAACGTTTTCTTGCAATTAAACTTTCACTTTTTTCAATTTTAGATCAGTCGTCAATTTTGTTTCTTTAATTTCGTTAATACATGCCTCAATGACTTTACGAAAGTTGCCATTATAAATATTGAGGTTCATTTTCTTGAAATTAAATTTATCTTATTGAAAAACATCCAATTGAAGACCATCAGCTACGTTGAAAAAAAAATATCTTGCTTGAACGACACTTGGAGAGAGAAAAAAAAAACTCTTGGAAGGACGTTAAGAAATTCTTCTCAAATAGATTTGGATTCCCGAGAGCAAAGAACCGTTCGGCTGAATGGAATTTTATAAAAGATGTTGAAGCCCCCGATTGAGATTCAGAGTGGTGACGTTAAAAGGGCGCGCGGAAGCGAGAGTTCAAAGTTCAATGAGTGCGCATTCGTTGCTTCGATTTACACTTTTTTTTTCTGTCGAGTACCTATATACTATATAGGAGACCCGCTAACGCGCCACCTCGATTATCCGTAAAACCAGTCGCGGTCATTCGTGGGAGAACCACGACTTGTATTGGCCAACGTATATCCCGCATTAGAATTTCCAAGCGGCTACGGTGGAACGTTTAATCTAATTCTAGTCCGCCAGATATCATTATGGTACAATGACGAGAACGTAACAGGGCTCTCTTTTGACGAATGTTAGGAATTTTAATGTGAGCCTCCACATATCTCGATCAAATCCCAACGAGAACCAAAGTTTCTTCTTCTTTTTTCTTCTTTTGTTGAATTAGAGAAAATAAGTTAGCTCAAACAACAAAAGTTGTATTAGAAAAAAAAAATAATAATAATAAATCCACTTTGTCCTCTCGCGAGATATTTTTCCAGATGATTTCCAGACGTTGCGCAACCCAACAACCGGCTCAAAAAAGGAAGCAGCCTTATTCATGCGTTCCGCTTTGGTTTGCCGAGGATTCCTTATCGTTGGACAGCGATCTTCACTACACTCAACTGCAATCGAATCGAGCCGTGTCAGGCAGCCTTGTGTCTAGGAAACGTAACGATTTATGTCCGGTTGCCCCACGTTGGGCGCCTCATTTTCGCGTGACGCGCTCTGTTGCACAGGATGAATACATTACCATTCATAGAGTCTAATTTCAAATTTCTCTGTCCTCTCTTTTTTTTTTTTTTTTTTTTTTTTTTTTTTTTTTTTTTTTTTCATCTCACTGAAACAAATTGACTTTTCAATCGACTTGCATTCCAATTGGATCAAATTCTCCAAAGTCTCCATCAGGAATTTCAAAACTCACTGGCACGAGACGACGACATCTGAGAAGATGCTTAAGAACAAGCTGATCTCGAATTATATGCCATAGTGTTAAATTATAGTTATAGGTATGACTAAGTCTCAAGTGTGATATCTTGAGACGTTTCAAGCGCCGGCCGACGATCATCAGAGAAAGCTCTATTTTGTTCGCAACCTGGTGATTTGCAGTGACGCTAAGACTTTTCAATTCTAATTGCAGCTAAGAGAGCACACCCTTAATCACCTGGCTGCAACCCAACTTGTACACTGATGAACAATTAGAACAACCCTTTATTACAAAAATTGCGTTACAATTTCACATGGACAAACGCATTTTTGCCTCAGAATGGTTCAAATTTGTTTATAACGTTTATAATATCTAACGCGTAAAATAAGTCGGACACCTTAAAAAATCGCGTGACAAGAAAAAAAAAAAAAATAATAAAACAGGAAACAACTTTTTTTTTTCTTTCATTTGAAAGTAGTAAATAGCAAGTTGCGTAAGCAACTGTGAGGTGGAAAAAAAAAAAAAAAAGAAAAAATTGCATCAAAATAAAATTTATGTAAGCAAAATGTAAGCTCATAATTAGGTTGGTTATCAAGGAGGCGATTATTAAATCGCGAAAAGATGAAGAAAGTGATACGTGTGGAAGCGGTCAGCGCGGAAAGCGAAGGTAAATTAGCGCGCGTGTAGATCGCGTGGTTCAACGGCGCGGCGAATATCGTGCAGCTGCGAGCAAATTACTATTATATCTACACGCATGAACCCACATCCACCAACCAATTCGGAGCAGTCGAAGCCCGAGAAGTGTGCGAAAAAGAAGCACCACGTGTGCGTCAACAGTTTCAAAGATTACCCTTCTTTCTTCATTGGACACAGAATTTCATCTTGTCCTTTTCCATAGCTTAGTATTTCTTTTTTTTTTTTTTTTTTTTTTTGTATCCAAATTGTTCTAATTACGAGGTTCAATAGCTTGAAATTGCCAGTTGACCATCATCATTCAAATGTTTTGCATACTTTCACGTTGAGTCATGCTTTTTCATTATTCATACCAATCTTAACAATATCAATTTCAAAGTTTCAATTTATTTCACATTTTAGTCTGATTTTTGGTTGTTATGTTTGATCGAACGTGATGGTACCGTTAAATCTTCAATTTCCCTTCAGTTTTTGATTCGACCGAGATTGTTCGACCAGTTGAAATTAATTTTTCAATTTCAATATATTTTTCTTTTTCATTGGTGCTCCCTTTTGGTAGGTTATTTTTCACATCGATATCAAGTGGTCAGTTTTATATAGGTTGATTAGTCGTAGTAGAAAAAAATGAATGATGAAGGGGGTCGTGGAAATGAACAAAAAAAAAATGTGTTTCAGATCAAGCGTTTGTGCTTCATCTGCTCCTTTCGCCGCTACAAAACGTTCTAAAAGAAACAACCAGGTGAAGTCAAACAGCCACTCTGTACCAGCTGGTCTTTGCAACAGAAAGCTTACATTATAACGATACTGCCCGATGCCTTTGTCTAAAATAACCTACTCTCCAGTTTACATAATCTCATTATGTTTACCAGAAAAATAGCTCGGCTAAAGATGTCGCAATCTACTAAAATTGGACACACTTTTATTTCGTCCAGAATAATGTTGAACCTTATGAAACATAAATATTCAACTTGTCCAACTTTGAAGAAAAGTTATAATTAAAAAGAAGAAGAAAAAAAAAGAACTGAAAGAAAAAGAATGATGAAATTCGAATGCAGTTTGATAATGCGGAATAAAAACAAAAGTGTCCTGTTTAGTTGGACCTGGCGTGTCTTGGCACATGGTGCACTTGCGTTTGCTCGATCTTGCCTTCGTGCGAACGACTTCCTACACGAACAAGTTTGCGGCATGAGTCTGCGTTGTCGCGATCCTAATTCCTGAATCACAGTGTCGTCGATAACGAAGTCGTACAAACGTACGGATTACAAGACTCGTCCCGCTTGTTTGTACATTCTGGGTCATTTTCAACGAGCGCTCGTGTGTGCTGATTTCGCAAAATTATTCCGAAAATGGATAAGCGAATTTCGTTGCGCACGAGTATGATATTTGGATTTAAGAGCGTACACACACATTCGGAAACAGGTTTTGGAAAACGTTCGAGACGTCCTTTTTTTTTTTTTCTCTCTTTGAGAGGATCTTCTAGGTCAACAATTGTTGAACTGATACCGATTCAGTTGAACTGAATTTTGTTAGAATTCAGAATTTAAAGTTAGAATGAAAATAAAATGAAATGATCATTAAAAAAAAGAGAATGGTTATTGGATAATTGATGGTTAAATTCTGATAAATAAATTTGTGCAATGCTTGAGTTTAATTTTAGTGATTGATGTTACATAAAAGTTAGCTTGATACTGTCTCGTGGTGAATGGCCAGAGGGTGTACTTAAAGTAGTGAGCTTAAACAAAGTGCGACAGTGCCGTTATATGCGAGTATAACTTATGAATCTAAGACCCGACCAGAATAAGTACGAATAAGAAAGAAAGGCAATAGAGCTAGGTGGGTTGGTAGGTAGGTAGGTAGTTCGGTTAAGTAGAGAGGGAGTTGTTGATGCTCCGCAATCCACGTTTTACCCGTCTCTTCTGCCAGATATCTTTTTCCTTGTTTCTTCATTTTCATAGCAAAAGTTTTTCTCACACACACACAAACAAGTCAAACAATTTAGTTCGTTACTAATTTTATTTCAGGTATAACTTAAAAAAAAACAAAAGTAAATTAAAAGTGTATTTGAATAAAGTATAGGTGAAACAGAGATTTAAAAAAAAGGTCCCTTTCAGATGCAGAAGAAGGTTTGCCTGTGTCGATATTAGTTGAAAACCAGACGTTTGATTTATAATTGGGTGAGCGACGCATTATGCTGCGATAATCGCACCGTTGTTAATAAAACCTATGAAAAGGTTACCGCACGTAATTGGAAACCACCGTACTACACACGGTATTCAATTCTCACGAGTTTTCGTAACCCGCAACCACCGACACGACTTTTTTTTTTTTTTCTTTTTCATGCCTTCATATATTTCATATTAATTCATCCGTACAGCCATCCGCCTTAAATGGTCAACGTTGAAGGTTGATTCTTCATCAACATTCATTTTTGCTGTGCCAATTACCTATTTTGCGAAACGCGATAAGGTTTATTTTAGATTTATTTTATAGCAGACGATTCAAAACAAGATACATTTTTTATACATTGTGAAAAAGTAGGACTTTTTTAGCTAACAAGATGAATGTAATTCAGGCAAGTCAAAATCTGCTAAAGTATAGTTATTTTAATAAGTCATTGTGAGGAGATTTTCTTTTTCTTTTTTTTTTAACATTCTCATAAAAGCAGTATGCAATTTTTCGTTGAAAACCATTCCGGAACGTTGTGCAGCTAAATATAGAGCACGGACGTGATTTGATCCTGTATTAAAAAGTGTCTACTCGGTAAGAGGGGCCCGTGTGCCAGGTGACGCGTTGTGGGACACCAAAACAAGTCGGTCGAACGCGCTGATACAAGTTTATTATACTTGCAATGGACATTCTCGATCTGAGGATATTATATACATCCGAGATGCTTTACAGTTAGTACCCGCGCCGCTAACACGGTGATTCTCAAACTGTCTCGATTCGCAACCGGAAATGATAAATTCAAACAGGACGTTGCAGCCTGGTTGGAGGACGCCTTGATCCGTTCTGTGCTGAACGCCGTATAAATAATAGTGACCGATTATATTTTATGACGCTTTACTGGTTTTATACTTTTTTTTTTTTTTTTTTTTCAAAGTCTGGCCTCCGCTGAATAATGAAAGGCTCGATATTAAACATCCTCCCTGGAGTTATTTCGTGTGCGACGAGTTAAATGCTAGTAGTTTAACTATATCCATAAGAAAGTTCTGCCCTGATCTTTGTCTGGAATTTTTTTTTTCATCCGACTAATTTTCATTACCATGAAATTTTTAATTCTACTTTGTATAAAAGAAAAAAATAATTAGCCTGTGCAGATTGACAATTCAAGAATGTTTTTTTTTTTTTTTTGGTATAAAATAAGGTTTTGATTTTGAACAAATGATAAATGCGATGAGCAAACATTAGAATTATTTCTACAACTGTTCATTTTATGTATTCCAGTGTCTCGTAAAGTGATATGTGCATCGAAGCTGAGCCTAACAAATTGGAACATAATTTACGTATTTGCGCAAAACAGGCACTTTAGAAATACGATTTTAATAGCCTCGATACACGTCGATTGTGTACCTTCGTTTTGTAATTGGGCTTCAAACGGATCTGATGACGAAATCTAAAGATTTAAGATATACAATTTTACTCGTTCTTCTGGAAATGATCATTTCAACGATTGCTTATTCCAGATAATAAGCTCCCTGATGACCACTTTGGTCGTTCAATTTTGAACTATTTTTAAACGAAGAAATATAAATGAAAATGATTAGGATATGCAAAGGAACATTTGCATCGAGATTGTTGTATCAAATATGTTGTAATGATCAATCGCCTTGCGATCAATGATTCTTTTTTTTTTTTTATGAATCAACATACATTCGAATAAACCTTCGACTTAACTCGAGAGCAATTTATCTTATCCAATAACTGCACGTAGCGTTGATTTTATGGTATAAAATTATAGGCGTGCGGTCTGCCTCCATTAACCTGTCAATTAATAATACTTTCAAACCAACGAATTATAAACCAAGTTACAAAGTTAACCCTTCGGGAATTTTTTTCGTCGTTTCCGGGTACAGGAAGAATTGAATGTATATTAGGATCTTGAAAAAGTCAAGGGCGATCAATTAAGCCGGATGCGGCAATTAATGTCCTGCAAACGTCGATTGAATAAGTGCACGAATTCTTTGTTTTCAAATTGGTTGCATGGAAATAATGCAGGACGAACGAGAGAATTTGATTGTCAGGCTCGCAGTACCGATCGCTCGCAGACAATTTGGACTTGACAGACAAGATGATCACGAAACCAATTCGGCCTCTCAATCCTTTTGTGCTGAGCAAAAATACGTCTGAATAACAACGCCCTGCCATAAAATTGGAAACATCCTCCATTTCCTCGAGAGTACCAAGTTTTGTCTCTCTCCCTGCAAAAAGGCCTCAAAATATGCACCCTCAGCCTCTCTTGCTACAGCTCGAGCCTCGCTGCTTTCAGAGGCACGCACACACGTCGGTCTTTCTTCGAATAGCGTGCGTCGGTGCGTCATACTCTCGTCTGCTTAGGAATGCGCTCGTATTGCACGCTTTGTGCGGCAGGCATTCACGCATAAACAATATGGGAACGTCGAGGATTAGATACGCCATTGGGCCAAAAGGTTTGCTCGCTGTTACATCTCGCGAATCGTGATTGATGTCTTTGTTTTCTTCCATAATGTTTTATCAACTGCAAAAATGATACAGGATGTATATCTCTCGGATCAAGAAAGCTAAGACATCTTCATACCATTCATGCCATTTTTTTTTAATTGTACTAGTGCACCGTTCCAAATATCTGTCAAAAGACCTCTATATTTTCATCTCACTTTTTTTTTTATCCAACAGATTATGATTCTGAGCTAACCGACAACCTGTCAAATTCACTCTGAACATTCAAACAAAAAGCACGTTTTTTTTTTTTTTCACGTTGGTCGTGTCAAAAACAGTCAGACCACGTTCAATGAGTTCCATCATAGATGAAAAATTAAAACAAAAATTAGCAATGACAATTTTAGTCTCGACATTCTAGATAAACGCGATTCTAGTTGATAAATCAGAGGCTCTGAACGCATAATTATACTGAGAAGAATATATGATTCTTTCACAATGAGTCACACAATTTTCAGAACAGCCATCGAAACGATGATTCGTGCATAAAGTGCCGCGAGATCTCGCATAAGAATTATCGAATCATCAATTGAAAAATCTCACCGACGTAATTACAATATTCATCGTTTCGATAACTAACATACAGATATCGTTCTCCATTTTACTTTCCTTCCTCAGCGTTATATAAATTTCGTTTGCACACTTACGAATAACAATACAAGATTGCCGCAACAAAGTTTTAATATTAAATGAACTATTCTCGCCTTAAACCATAAATATACGTCAGACGATTTGTCTGTTACGCGGATTTGAAATTACATAAAGATGACGCAAAAAGTTATACATTTGTTATAAAAGGCGCGTGTAATTTTCATATCATGTATATATCAACATTTTTTTCTTTTTTTAACGCTTGTCTAATCTCTCTTACAGGTCGACTCTCAAACGTAGATGCCGTGATAACGTTATTTCAAACAACATGTTGGTGCTGAATAAGTTCGTTGGATGCAGAATATGGTTTTGGAGAGTTCGCAACATCGTCGACGGCACTCAAAGTTTGTGCTCCTGAATGTTACTGACGACACGGTTTCGAATATTCATAAAAGATCTGCTCGTCTGCCGCGCTGTGAAGAACCTACCTACTCCTGATCTGTTGAAAAGCTCGAGCGATGCAGAAACATCGAGCGAGAAAGAAACAGAGAGAGAGAGAGGGACTAAGTACAACGAATACCGTACATACATCGGTCCCAAAAGAATGTAGAAAGCTTTTATTATAGCAATTTGTGGAAATTTATTTTACAATTTTATTTTATTTTCTCATTTCGTTTACGTCTGCGTTTTACGTCGTTATTCGAGTACGGGAGAATAATCTTGTGAAACGTATAGAGACCATACGTTAACAGCGTGTGGACGTTAACGTCGGTATAAATTATAGCAACACTTTTTATAGTCAAAAAAATGATCGCACGTCTATGATTATGTCTCGATAAATTATAATAATCAGCGGCGCATCCCTGCCGATATGACAACGTAAAGACAAAAAAGAAATAGGCGCGTTTACGACGTGCAAATGTTTATGTTTGCGAAGAATGCAATTGGAAGCGAGCGAATGTTTGGCTGTTTGAATGTTTGTTCGGGTCCGTTCTACGTTTATCAAGCGAGCCAAAGAGCCAAGAGTCAATGCACTCCCCCGTAGTGGCCGAACACGACGCGAACAACCGCGAACCGGCCGCTATTGGGTGTCGTTGAGGTATGCCGTCGGAACAGCTCGGAGCGACTCCCCTCACAATGAGACGACTTCGTGAAATCATCCCGGGACCATGGATGGCCGGACCAAAATTCGACACCCGCCTTTATACGTGACTCGAACGCGTTTTATTCGCTCGGCTCCAACACGCGCTTTCAATTTATGAATCAAAGAAGAACGAAATATTTCACTTTTTGTCACACTGACCGATTCAAAGATATACATTCTCTAATATATATTTGAACGCAACTAAGTGCTGACAAAATTTTTGTTTTCAACACCAATCTATGTGATTAATTTTGATTAAGTTCTAGCAAATTATGAAGACCAATTAATTAACAGAACGGAGATAAGATAAAATATTGAAAGCGTCAACGGCCGGGGATACGCAATTATTATATTAGCACAATCTTCTCTGTATTTGTAACCAAAATCATTGTCACAATAAATGAATGATTGAGGGTTCATTTTATTATTTCAAGCCAACCGATGGCATCTTGCGTGCAAACGATTTGATTGTAAAATTTGATGCAATCGTTAATGTAATCTTGTTTCTGTGATAACGAGGGAAATTTGACTGACAATAACATCGGCATTTGCATATCTTGTAACCGACGATGAATATCGCGAATGTTTCAAAATTACGTGAACGAATGCTCGACGGAACGGAAGAATTGGCACGATATATAAATGCAAAATGCTTTTCGAGCTAATCTTTCATTTTCAAGTGTATGTTTTCGTGCAGTAAAAATACAACACCTACGCGACGTCGTTGCGAATAAAAATAGCCCAACACTCTTCTAGGCTCACGTTGTTAAACCACTGTCAATCAAGCTTGACACAATCAGATACAAAACAGCAATAAAAACTTAACCCAAATAATCACGGACCATATCAATTTCACTTTTTGTTCTCAAAAATGTTAGAGACGTTTTTCTTCTATCTTGATGAATAAGCTATTCGTTAGATTTTACACTTGCTTCATACAAATCTTAACAAAGGCAATCGGGCTAATCATGACACCCAAGGGTAATTATGACACTCAAATAACATTGCTATTTAATACAAGTTCAAAAGTAATTTGTAATGGTAATTTCGATGCCGCTATATTTATCCCAGCGGTCACAATTACCCTGACTGTCCGTACATATTTTGATACAATTCAACAAAATTTCACGTCTGAAACGATTAAACAACTAAAATGATTATTTCCAATGTTATTATTCATGCTGGCGTACACAGTGTAGTAACACAATTAAGTTACGCGCCTCTATTGCAGATTTGTGAGTTTATGCCGAGGCACGGAAACGTGATCTGGCATCTAGGTCGTTTTTATGATACAAGCATCGGTATACCGGAAATGAAGACGCAACAAACTGCACTTTATACATGTTTCAATACTACAAAAAAAAATAAAAAAATTAATAATTGCAAAATTTATGCAACCACACATTTTGCATTTAAAACTTGGACTAATTAACGAATGTTAAAAATAATAATGATTCTAGTAAGTTACAAAAATTGGATTGCTTTTTTTTTGTTCAAAATTGTATCATGTTTTTAGTTTGACTTCGACACAATTTTTCAAGGTGTAATGGGACTCGGGTTGCTCAACGTCGGTGCAACTACGTCTATAATATCTCTAATTATCCAGCGAGCCATCCTCTGAAGAATATAAAGTGCGTCTCATCGTGCAACGACAACAAAAAATTGTGATGCCACACAATGCTTAGCTCTGACAGGTTTTATATTGGCTGGCGTTGTTGTCCCGGGATTGAAGCGGCGTGGGTTTTTGCTATTTGACCCTGACTTGTCCCGATAAACTTGTCTCGATTTTCATCTGCGCCTCGAGTCACGTAGGTGTTAAAACGGCGATCTGTGTACATCGTACAACAATTGCTGTGTACATATTTCAAATTAATACTATATTTCACTTAGTTTTAACTCACAAGAAATATTTTGAAACTGCACCAATATCTGTCCTCCAAGGAACAATTTTTCCGTTTGCTTTTATTTTTATCATCTTTACGATCGGCTGTGTTTACTTTTATACTTTTTCTATTTTTCTTTTTCTTTTTTTTTTTTTTTTTTTTTTTCAAAGTGAGCAGAAAATGGGTAAAAAGCCGGAAGTGACTGGTCTGAGTTTACAAACATCGTGGGCATGTTTCTTTCTGTTTCTTTCTTCACTTCACCTTTTCTAACCTTACAAAATGTCATGGTTTACAATTTGGTTACTTTAAGGTGATGTATAAAATATGCATGCACAATATTTAGCACAATCTGATACAATTTTTGAATAAAGAATGTGACCTACTACTTTGAACAAACAATGGGACCTACTGATGATAACCTTCACCTCAAAAACAACCCTCATGGACGCAAATATAAATACTAAAAAAAAAAAACATAAAAAAACTCCCTATTGCCGCTTTTTATAAACTTTTTTTACATAGAAAAAATATATTTTATTATATGGAAGTGGTTATTCGCACAGCAGAGTATATGAGAGTATATGAGAGTACACGAGGGAGTACATAAGAGTATATGAGAGTACAGGAGAGTACATGAGAGTATATGAGACAAAATTCCATTTTCAACAATTTCCACCCTAACCGAGTTTTATTTCAACCGAATTCCGTGTTATTTTTATTTTTTAAAACTCAAAACAAAGTTCATTT
>JAQQRF010000992.1:0-19457 GCA_030523145.1 Trissolcus brochymenae
CAATGTAGTATTTTTTATTTTCATTTTTGAATTTTTTTTGTTTCAATGAAAAATCCCACGATCTGGAAAACGCTTGCCTGACGTTTCGAGCGTAAGTCCCTTTTTAGAATTCGCGGGTTCAATTTTAAAATCATCTGTTTTTAGTTTTAATCAAAAAACAAAAGAATTTTGTATGCATATGTGTGACGGAAGCTTATGAAAGATTCATAAAAATAAAAAATATAATACCCTGTATATTGTATAGTTTTCCCATTAATTGTCTAGACTTTTGTATATTTTTGTGTATTACACGTTAATCACGTTAAACCACGTATTACATTAAATCACGTATTACACGTTAAACCACCTTGTGTATAAAGGGTGGTCGTTTCAACTTCAGACATTTTTTTCATGGGATGCATATTTTTCGAGATATTCAGTTGTATCAAGTCCACACTGTATGTAAGTCTAAGTGGGCGATGGGTGTGAATTTGCCCTTATAATTTACATAATATAAAATACATGCAATTTTTTTCCTTTCCCCAATTTTCTTTTCTCAATTATTTTGAATAAATTTTGTTTTACGGACCATAATTGGGGGCGTGGTTTTTGTTTAATAAAGCATAGTAAAACTACAAATGCTGTTAAATCAATTAAATCTTAGATGATATATATATTCACATACATTTTATATTTTCGTTAAAAATACGTTAAGTAGATTTATTTTGAATGTTATATGTATATTTGGTTTCTGTGGCCTTGTCAGACTCTGAAAACGCATGTTGAATTTCGGTTGAAACCAAGTTAACCGTGCCTAAATTGCAGTTTTAATGTGACCGCACGTAAAAGCGAGAAAATGAACATTCTTGCATTTATTTGATTCTAAAACGAGTTCAGTGAGTCAAACGAATGGGTTTCATGTATCCGTTCAGTTGGATGAAACATCATGGACCAAGCGAACTCTGAAAATTTGCTAAGTCTCCTTAGTATTCTATTTTGATATATAGGAGCTTGAAAGCTCCTAGATTTGTGTAACTTTAACACAAGCGATGAATTGTGAACTGATGCAAATGTTTTATCATTGTAAAAATATCTCAACAAAGATTTAACACTATTAATCGATGTAATCATTATATGTAAATGTGGATAATTTGACTAACAATTTTATCGTTAAATTAAACCACCAAATTCTTTACATTAATTAGGATTACTTTGAAATGAACATATTATTTTATTTTAATGAGAATCTCTTGTGTATTATGGTTAATATGATTGCTTGATGATTTGTTGTACAGAAAATGCATAATGTCATTGTCATACGTGTGTGACTAATAAATGACGTGCCGAGACAACTCAAAAGGATTAATAATCCGATCGGGATCGACGTCATTTGCGTGGATCTAATTAGTTTCCGTATGTTCAGTCCTAATTAGTTCTGGAACCACAATTGAATTTTATAAATTCAGTGTAAATTCAGTTTTTTACAAGAATTCGTGAAAAATATTGTTCAATTTATGGATATACGAATGTAAGAAAACAAATTTTTAATAATGATTATTTTTTTATTTAATTTTGATACATTTTCAAATTCTCAACTTTGTCTATTGGGAATTCTCATGCAAAAGCACAATCGAAAAACATTATTCTTGTAGTAAAAACTATTCTATATCATGTTGATAATAAATTGTTTTATTCAAAATATGCTATGAATTTAAGTTGTAAATGTTTTTTTAATCACTTTAAATTTTACCCTTCGAAATTTATTTTTGGAAGTCATTAAGATGTTGTAAAACATAGCGGAATTATTACTGTCAAAATGTTGTCTAAAACAGGTTTATTTGAACGGCATTGTGTATATTAGCTACATTGCATTCCTTTTTTCATGTCGTTTTCGTTCTTGTTGCATATGTTTTTGTACTCATATCAATTAATAAACTAAAAACGTTATAGTTAAGCACGACACTGCTCTTTCAGGCTGTCCACAGACAGTCTTTTTTATGCATGTTTTTTTATAAAAACCAATTAAAAGTCGAATTAATTAATATTACAATGTTAGTTTCAGTTGGACCATCCTCGTTTGTTCTTCTTTTGTAGCAAAACTCGTTTCAAAACAATTCACTTTGTTTTCTATTTAACATCACCGTCGTTGATTTATTTTTCAAATAATTTTTTGGTTTGGAGGATAGAAGTTCATTTATATTTATTGAATTGAAACAATCAAACAAAAATGAATAAAAATTAAGTAATTAAAGACAAAGAATATGTGTTATGCAATTCTATCGTTGCGCTTAACTCATCGTTCCGGACAGGTTTAATTGGAATAATACAAAGGTGACAAGTGTCTGTGGCGTGTAACGGCGTTTGCGCTTCCAAGTATCAGTACCTTGGCGAGGCCGTTGGCTCGGCAGCAAGCCAATTATTCCTTTCCAGAAGACAATTACGCGTTTGAAGCACTATGGAATTGAGCCTGCAAATGTCGTAATAAAAAGCTAAACTGTAATTTCAGATTAACAAGGAATATTGAAGCCGGAACGTTACAGGAGAGTCGAGTGTCGCTATTTTACACCTTTGCGTAGTCGAAAGTGCTGCACTGAACAATCATTCAGAAACTGCTCACTTCCTCTTGAATTCTATATTAGTACTATACAAGCAATACCAATATTATTCTATTGCAGAAATTCATATTTTCATATTTTTTAAATTCTTTATTCCAGGTTTTTAAACTGAAATGTTAAATAATTTTGAAAAACGAATCAATGCTCCAGTTGGTATATAGGTTCAAATGAAACTTTAAAAAATTTTATGAAATCTTCAAATGAGATTTATTTATATAGAAAAAATAATAATCATCTAAAAACAGCTTTTTGAGGCGTAAAAATATGCTCAGTCATCTGTGCCGGACAGCGCGTCATTACTTTTCCTAGTGGATATCCGGTTATTATCACGAGTACCGCTGTGATAATAGCTTCCGAATACCGTCAGTGTCTCAGAGATGAACTTCCCATCAGAGTATCGTCAAAGAATATGACTTCAAAAAGTATATCACTCAATAGAAATTTTTTTCTTCTGTCGCACATTCGAATCTCTCACTATTTATAGTAATTCGCAAAATTGCGAATTTCTGTCCAATTTATGGTGGATTGTCTTTTGAGTGACACGGAATGTCGCAGTCCAGAGTGATGCTTCGAATTCAATTTCACGATTGGTTAAGTTCGTTAAAATTCTTTGTCAGATAATGTAAAATATATTATGTAAATGATTGGCAGGCAAAAAAGATACAATTTCATGCGAGTTATTAACTGGTATGATAATCGCATTCCACGTTTTTAACAAAATTGAGTATTCTTAAATTCTGGTGTCCGAAAAGATATTCAGTATGGTAAAAAATAATTTTGAAAAATATTAAAGATTTCACATACAACAAATGTTTGTGTATGTGTAGTTTTAGTGATATTTGTAAAACAACAGGCTTTCGTTACACGGAATGTATACTTTTCCCAACTTTGAGAAATATCTGAGTTTTTCATCAAAAAAACAAAGATGATAATGAAAAATGATGGCTGGTGGTTCAAAGTTTCATTACACCATAACAAATAAAACGAGCGTACGCAAAATTGCATTTACTATTTACATAGCACGTGTACTCTCTAAATGGTCAAACATATTTCATTCGGCAAAAATTTGATGCGTCCACGTTTTCTCTCAACGAAGAATCTGTTATAAACTTTTGTTAGAAAGGGAATGTTCTCGTGGACATTATTTGTGATGTAAACCGTCGAAAAAGTATACAAAAAATCAAAGAAAACGTTGTTATATTTCCGAGCATCAACATTTTTTACACTCACTGAAAGGAGTGATCGATCAAAAATTTGACGAATTTCTTTCCAAAGAGATTAAATTGCTTTTCAGCGATTTATACTTTTTCGTGTATTATTCATCTGGAAAAATTCACTTTTGTTATAGAAAAAAAATTTTACCAAAAATCGCGTTGCCATATGAATAATATGAATATACACTGATCTAAATAAAAAACGCAACAATTCCCATAAGAATTAAACATAAAGTGTTGTTTTTTTCATTTTGACCAGTACATTAAACAAAATTGATTATAAAATAAAAATAAAGGTTATGACTTACAATGCGACAGAATACTTGTAAAACGATATATCTTCGGTTTTCATATTTCTCTAAATAATGGCTATTAAAAAATAATTTTGAATTTTTTATTTACACAGATTTGAAATAGATCAATTGTAATGCGCATGCTGATATGAATGTGCTTTTTGGATAAAAGTCATACATTTTAGTTAAGGTAGTTCAAATTTGAGAAATTGAAAATCAAACATTAGAAAATAAAGTGGTATTTAGTGGTAGTAAATACCAGTATATTTAGTGATACTAAAGTCTGAAATTCGTTTCTGATTGAACGGTAAATACTTCAAGAAGAGCACGTTCAAGTAGCACAAGCTTTAGCGTACTCACATCAGTGCACAACGAATTAAAATCATTTCCTGGCAAAATTTCTTGTTAAACGATACCGTTTATTCAAATGCAAGAGCACCCATTATGCAAAACATCAAAGTCGATCGAATAAATTTGAATAACACTTAAGTGTGTGACACATCAAACCCTTTAGTTTAAAAGCGAATTTTATAATTCAATTAATATTTTCTGCTAAATATATCGGAATTTAATGCTGTTGTCCATTTTCAAATCACTCTAGTAAAAAGGATCATATATTGTCAATAAATAAAATATAAATTGGCAATATATTATTTAAAAAATCATATACTGACCATATATTGTTAATATATTATCAATATATTGATAGTATTTTGAAATTGTTAATATATTGGCAATACATAGTCAATATATGAAAATATGCAAACATATATGGTCAATATATTGCCCATTCATTGTTAATGTATCGACAATCTATTATCACTATATTGTCAATATATGAACAATATATGATTTGCTGAAAATAATATATTGTCAATTTATTGATAATATATGGACAATATATGACCTTTTTGACTAGGGCAAACAAATATCATTCCGTATAAATTGTAATTGAAAAGTATTCAAATTATTTGTCAGAGAATGATTATTTAAAGGGAGAATTGATTAAACATTAAAATTTAGAAAGTAACGGTATAAGTATTTGATTTTGATTAAGTTAAATTGAGTCGTAAAAAAAAACTGAAAAAATCTTCTCTTTTAAAACTTGTTTAAGTTAAAATATAAAGATAGTTTAGAAATGTGTAAAAATGAAGCAATACTTTTTGTAGGGATGATGAATTTATCTTAAGAATGTTTTAATTAGTCAGATAACAATACTATGAAGGAGCTCTCTTGAAATGTAACGCTATGGAAATTCATTAATAAATACAGTTTGTAAATAGGCACCATCCAAACATTTAATTATTTTGATCAGTTAATTGCGCAATATCAAAGTTTTAAGATAATTTCGAAAACAGTTTACGCTTGTAAAGTTTGCCGAAGCTGGAAGATATTTGATTACACAATTTTCATCTATTTAATTTTTCTTAATCTGATTCATCTTATGTTGAAATGAAACTGTACAAATTAATCCAAAACGCTAGTTCTGTTCGAAACCATAAATTGCTTTTTTCTGTTGGTGTTTAGCGGAAACGCTTGACTCAACGAGACATAAGCTCTGATTGCAATACGAGCTATCTGCTATATTTTCGCAACTCCAAACTGTAATCCTAATTTACAACCTTTAGGTATATCAAGTCTATTGACACTCCAAACTTTACCAGACATTCACAAATAAAGACAACCATTTTTCTTTCAAAATTTTATTCACGTTCACTAAACTTGGATATCAATCCGCCAAGCCGTATCACGATGCATCTGAAAGTCGTAACGATCGATGAGAAGCAGCGTGGACAAATAAATGCACGTATGAAAACACATTCTAAAATTTATGTTTGAATTTTAATTTAAAATAATTTTGCAGAAAAATAATTTAAACGTTTATAAAAACTTTCTTAATTTAAAAAAATGAAAATGTTACATTTGACAACAAAATTCAACGATTTGAGACTTATGTTTGGGTGATTTATTCAAAAAATGAGATTTTTTACTTTATCAAATTTAGAGGATATTTTGATGAAGCGAGGTCAAGTATAAAAAGAATACACGTTTGAATATCGAGTTATGATATCAAAATTGGTTGCAGTCGAGTACGATTTCCGTCGTATAATCTAAAAATCGTACTAATCGTGACAGTTCAATAATAGTAAAGCATTTTTCAATTATAAGCTTTAGAAATAAATAGTACAACAAATTATTATTATAACCTTAAATTAAGTATGCGCTTTCAAAAGTCCCCTGATAGGGAACAAAAAGCCCCTGTCACTACCCGGTGTACCTTTGATAGACTGATAGACAATGTCTTCAATATTTAGAAATACTTTGGGAATTTAAAAAATATATGACTTTTGGAAATTTTTTAAACTTATAATACGGAAAAATTTAGCAAAAAGTATATTTTTTTTCAGTATTTCAAAAATAAATACAAAGAAAATATAATTTGATGAAGTCATCTTGACACTGGAAACGGAAAAAGAAAAACATTTTTTTTTATAAAAACCGTCAATTTTCAATTAAAGTCATTTCATTTGTCATTTCCTGGCAAAATTTCTTGTTAAACGATACCGTTTATTCAAATGTAAGAGCACCTATTATGCAGAACATCAAAATCGATCGAATAAATTTGAATACTTTCTTATTTTGCCAATTTTGTTCATACTTGGCCACACTACCGTGTCTCCTGATCAAAAGTGTAAGAATTGTACTTCTATAACTTTACTCTTCAGATTAATAATCAATAAAAATTACACAAAATTACATCATAAAAATGCAAATAAAAGAAATAATAAAAAATAACGAATTTTACATAAAATTATCTCATTCCTGTTTTCTTTTATACAAAATATCAGCGCCAACTTTTTCAATACAAAAAATAGCCCCTCGCCAATCAAAATACGTCACTGATGATCCTCGTTGACCCGGATGACTACTAGAGACCGTGGGCTGGTTGGCTGAATTCTCAGTTCCCAGGCGTCCCCAAGAATATACTCAGTTTTTCTCTTCCAAGCTGAACACTTGAACAGGCTTGCACAGATTTTTTGAGACAAGACCATTCATGATTACCGATTGGTTAATTGGTTTTTGATTAAGGCGGAGATTTTACCGAAAATATTTTTTATTAAATAGTTTTTTCTGCACCATGTATTGAATAGAAAAATTACTGTTCTGAGATATAATGATATTTTCCTCTGAAATTGTCAACAACCAAACCTTAACCATCCATGTAAACATGATGTTCGCAAGTCATTTTGTTCAAAAATTAGCCTGGAATAAGCTTCACAATGGGAAGCAGCTTTTAATTAAAAGATTGTTAAGAAATATACATTTCTTATATATTGGGACATTTTGTCAGAAAAAATTAACAATAATTTGTGCTCTGAAATCCAGAAACCTGAGCACGAGAGGTTTCGACGAATCAATCTGCGAAAGTGGACTAGAGGCAATCTTGGAGAAGCTTTGACTTGGCTTCGTTATTTCATGCACGTGACGTATGGCGAGACGGGTGTATAAACAAGTGCAAGGTTTGCGAAAGTTTACTTACTGTTTCTTGCAGTCTGCGCGAGACGAATTTCCACTCCACTTTACATTGGCTCAAACAGCCAAGTTTAATGGAAATTATTTTGTGCGACTTCGCAAGTCTCAAAAAATACATGAAATTCAAGTTGAAATCAATTTTGTATTTTTAGCCTGACAATTTTTTGTTCGTTTCACGGAAAAAAAGGTTTTATGTTAGAACATGTAAAGTCAACCAAATTTTAGAGGTTCATACCAAATTAGAAACATGCATATATAATTTTGTAAATTGCAATAGTTCACAACAGTTTACGTATGGGTAATTCCAGTGGAAATATCCATTCAGCTGATGGTTATGTAGATCGGTTTTCGTTCGGTTGTTTCCGTTTGAGAACATATCCAAAAATTCTATCACAGCCGATTATTTTTTCCTATAACAGCGATTTTCGGAGATTTCTAATATGCAAGTATTGATTCAATTCTGAAGAAAAAAACAATCAAGTTTACAAAAATATTTTGTACAGATACAAATACCAAAAATCAGATGACCATCTGTCATCAAGATTATATACTTAGATTATATTTTCACAAATTTGTTCAAAAATGTTTTTCATTAAGGTTTTTTCAAGAAAATACTTTTATTCATTTACTATATAAAGAGTTCAGAACGTAGAAGAAAAAAATGTGCTTAAGAGAGTGTCCATAAAACAGTAATACTTGATTTTCTTACCCAGCTAAATAGATGTCTTAGATAATATAACTTTGATTTGAGTACTATAGGGTATCAACCATTACAGTTGTAAGTTAAAAAAAAAATTATTGCCAACTATACTCGGTACATAGCAGTACTTGACTGCCTTTCTACAGTGAATCTTGGAGTTCATTCCTTTTCCGGCGGCGTTTAGTGAAACTCAAAGTACATCAGGAGTGTGTGCACCCAAGACGTTGCTCAGTTCCACCTGTGATGTAACTAAGTATTTCAGCAACTGCGCTCCTAGCGCTGCAAAATTTTGCTTCGTTAGCTCATCTCTCCGCCAAATTGGGTTGCCATTTTTCATCCGTGGAAATGGAGACGCACCCGGTCGCACATATTGGCCATTCCGGACATACATTATACGACATACGACTTACGTTCTAGAGGCTCCGCATGGCGATCACGTTCTTCATCATTCCGGCCGTTCATTTTGTCGCATTTCAACGGCACGATTTCGTTACTTGCAGCTTTGATTCAGCGGCAAACCCGGTGGGAACAGCAACGAGTCAATTTATTGGACGATTTGTAGCTTAACGGATTTTGTTTGCAAGTGTAGTTCAATACACGAGATTAGTCATTCATTCGGCGATGAAAAGGGAGCGATTGCCAAATCGGCGATGGAGGTTAGCTATTTTGTCAATTTTGTCCACCAGATTTTTACACGAAATAGAAACTGTTATTTTGAATGGAGTAGACACACTTTAAATTAGACCAATTAGAACAAAAATTGTTTCAAATGTTGTTGTATAATTTTTTTTGGCGTTTTAACAAAGTTGCAATTTTATATTCAAGTTTCCAAGTTAATGTCAAAACATGCTTAAGGAATACGACAAAACCAAAGCAGGATGTGGATTTATTTTCGCACTCTGGCTAAAAATTCGTTATTTGAGTAAAATTGTTAAAGGGTGAATATACAAGTATAAATCACTAGTTATCACAAAAATATAAACGTATATCAACTAATATGGCAACGCAAATCGACGGTAAATCTTATTTGCGACACTTTTATGTGACTGCAATGTTTTAGCTCTTCCACTCAATAGCTCTGGTATAAATCAACTACTTCATAATCGTGTTGCATACAACGCGCAAACTAACCGTTCGGCTGAGTAAACATTTCTCATTTCTATAATAACGTTTAAGAAGATCGTCAATCGTAATCAAACTGTTAGGCTCAGAAACATTTTCTCGACAGTAAATTGTGCAACAAGTGAGCTTCCATTTTTCATTTCTGGCCCGAAATATAATCATTCTATTTCACGTAAACAAAATTTGACATTTATTAATTTTTTAATTTATGTCAACAATAATTTGCATAATGTTGACTTCATTCAATAAGTTTCCAAGCTTTTTTCATTATAAACAATTAGACACGATAATGCAAATATTGCTTCAACTGTATCAATAATGAGTAGAGTTTGTCTGAAAGTTTTTACTACAGAAAAATTCAAATCTTTTGTAAAAAATATTTCTCAAAGCAATTTCTTCAATTTTATATTGCAAAGAAAAACTAATTAAAATTGAATCGTTTATTTATAAGTCCAAAAATATAATTTAATGTTCATTCATTTTCTAGGTTAAAAAAAAGCAATAAAAAATATTCGATAAAATAAAACGTAGATAAATTTGTCAGTATAAAATGAGATTTTAAAATTTTTCTGGTATTCTTAGAGTATGGGAACTTCTTACACGTCTGTGGTGGTAAAGAAAAAGTTGAACATTCATTCGTCTCTTTACGTACACGTCAGTGTACATATACGTATGTTTCTTTACGTACACGTACCTCGAGGAAAAATGAAAAATAAAAATGAAGTAGCATTTTATAATACGGAGGCGATAATTTACGAGCCAACACTTTGAACTTTAATGCACATTTATTGTGGGCACGTGGCCTCTGGCTACGCTTTAATATTCGGCTAACTAAAACCCCCGTTTACTACTTGAGCAATAGGATAATGCACGTGCACTGGTATGAAAATTTAAATTCTCCTACAAAAGCTCATGAGTCATTCACAAATGTCGGTGGCAAGACTTTGAATTGTTTTTTTTTTTTTTTTTTTTTAATGAAAAAAGTATGTATAGACATTGGAACAAATCGCGAAACGCAATCGTCGAAGTTAAAGTGGAGTGACATTGGGAACAGGTCTGTCGAAATGTCCTGGCATCGCATTTTTCGCCTGTAAACTCTATTCATTTCGCGCTTCGCGTACCATCGCGACAGTGCAAAACTGCGTTTCGTCGACAATTGATAAATACTTCGCGAAACAAAAGAGGCGGTAACGAATAATGGATTGTGGGCGAAACAACTCGCAGACCAAGTTCAGCGGGAAAATTGTCGTTCGAAGGAATTGTTTTTCAAATTGCATTCATTTTGAGATAATATCTAATAGAATTTATTTGCAGTATTTTTGCAAAACTGATAGTTTAAAGTAAATTTATCTTTGATAATAACAATTTCCCTGTGTTTTTATTTCTGTTATTATTATTTAGTTTATCGTTCCGTAAATAAATATACAATCTAAACAGATGCGAATATGGATGTATAAATGTGTCATTTGGATAAACATATATATTGCGAAGCGTGGATGTTCGTTCACGATTCTGTTCAGGTAAAGTGGAATTCAGATGCTAAATAAATAATTAGTACCTATTGTTTGACATGCTGTTTCTGGTACAGAGCATATGATGATGCGCCAGTCTCGTTTATCAAATCATCAAATGTATTCCTTGTCAATACATTATGTGCTAAATATAATTGTGACGCAAACGTTATAATTAATGTTAATATAAATTTCATATTCGAAACTAAGTTACTCAATATTTTCTGAAAATTTTTCTACATAAAAAACTACAAGACAACGTGAAATATATTGATGTTAAAATTATTTATTTGTTCAAGTTTAAATCCAAATGTCATTTTCATTGTTATTTGAGTGTTTTTGTACTAAATAGAAATAATTTAATTAGTTTCTGAATTGAGCAACAAAAAAATGTACGTCACATTATTTACCTTATTGGAATTTCATTATACCTGTCTGTATGAAATCCACGGGTTCAAATATAAATGTGAAAAAAAAGAAATGTCCTGAAATTGGTCACTCGAGGAAGTCACGTATTTTTGCAAGAGCAGTTTTTTTATCTATCAAGCTGTCCAAAACTCGTGGCAAATTTACGGAAAATCGCCAATCTCTCTTCTTAAATAAGAGATTCAAAAAGCTCAGCCTCAAATAAGAAGACGTATTATTTTTCCATCCTTTTGATTTCAAACCCCGGATATGAATAACGCCAATATCTTGAGGATCATTCAGCTTGGTACATTACGACTCAATTTTTATTCAGAGCTGAATATTTATACGTCCACTTCGAAACCACTTACTTCTTTTACTTTCCGATTTATTTCCGATGTAAATTATATAATAAGTTCTCACAGAGTCGTATTACTGATTTTTTAAATAATATTAAATTAATTATTATTAAATAATAATTTTTTCGAAATACTGATTTTTTTTTTTTTGATTTCTAGTATTGACTTGCTAAATATCTTTATAGCTGTAAATTGTTATAAATAAAAAAATATAAACATTCACTTTCGATAGTCGTAATTTAAAAGAATCTTTTGTGACATCTTAATAGCTTACTAAAACAGCGTGTCGAACACGCGCGGACACATGTTAACTCTTCTGAACATCGGCGTGTGTGATTTCCGAGTGTACAGAAAAAAACCATAAGATATAGATAACTTTATGTCCGACAACAGCACCGCAACGGAGAATGTATCACGACGTGTTTCTTTTATTTTGCGCAGTCCTCTCTTGTGGCCAATCAACATTTTTGATTGTTCACAGAATCGGCGATAACACCGATCACAATGTTCTACGAAAACTGCGACATTGCATTTCCACATTAATGTCAAACGAGCAAGACATCAGAGATGACGAACGGAAAAAGTGTTAGCTATCAAGAACCACTTTTTGTTCTACATTTATCCGGAACTCATACCGGGGCGCTGACAGTCCGTGAAAAAAAAGAATGACATTTCAAATGCCGATCGTAATGACTCCGGTTTTCGTTCGAATTCGCGTCTGTGGCATTTTTCGGGTTTTAAACCATTTAAGTAATCTGAGAAAGGGCGTAGAAAAAATTATGAAATATTTTATCACAATCAACTTTTTATTTGAATCGATGCAAAATTCGTTTCGAATAAAAAATTTATATTTATGAATGCAATTATATGTACATAATATTAAATTATATGTAATATTAATACTTTTTTACGTCTATAAAACATTTCACTTTGAAACATGTAATGTATCCTTCAGATTATGATTATTTTTCAATTAGAATATGTTAATTTAATAATTAAATGTGAATTTTAAGCTAATGAAATAGAATTACATTAAAGTGAGCTTGACTAATGCTTGATGAACGAGTTCATTCATGAATTTTGGTGGACCTGTTTCAGGTTCAAAGACAACCGTCCGTATCCTTGGCCAGGCGGAGAAAGCCACTTCATTTTGTATCCTGAGAGCGCGAACCAAACTATATACACACGGAACGTTAAAGCGACCGATGCAGGACGTTATTCCTGTCGAGCGAGGAACGACACGACCACCGTGGAAGGTGACATCACTCTCTCGGTTCTCGGTAAGCAATCTACTCATTCTCGGATTAATCTCCTCGTGTAGACCAATATATCTCTGTTCGTTACTACAATGAAACTTTATCACCATTATCTTTTCTCCGGGAAGCTTTATTAATTACAACTAAACATCACTAAGTTGTCATCTTACTTTAGTAGGATGTCCCTTACTCCTAACCGCAGCCGGTTGAAACATTGATCTCAATCCAAAATAATTTCACTCTGTAAACATTACTTTTTCACTTTTTTCCTCAGATTTATGTGCTCCCTTTTTTTCTTTACTTCTTTTTGGAAGTATAAAAAAGTTGCAGAGGCTTATCAAGCATCGAACTTTTCATCGCAACAATATTGCGATGTAAATTCCGTTTATTGTAAACGTAGCCCATAAATCTGCGTATAAAAGCGGCTTTATTTGAAAACTTATTTCTGACTGGGAAATAAGATGGGTCGCATGGCGTCCGAGTTACCGAAGTTTGATCAGAACAAGTTGGCTGAGCGTGTCACTAAAATTTTGAGTTTATCCACGCGACGATTGCTTGCCATATTTATTGTCCGAGGAGGAGGTACATATATATTATTGACGCATGAGTCTCCACGGACCATAAGAAGGTGCTAGTATAATATTTATTCTATAACGGTCGAACGATATAGAAAAAAAACTTGAATAAATACATGATGCATTAAGTTAAATGAAAAAGAATATATGTGACTCTCTACTTGGTGGTTCGTTTTGAAGAATATTTAAACTGTGCAGAATATATTTGGCACATACATTAATTTTTTTACATTATTATTACTCATAAAAAGAACATAATCAAGAACCAACAAAATTATATCAACATTGGAATCATCAAAAAAAAAAAAAAAAAAAGGTAAAAAGGAGATAAAAGAATCCTGGCAAAACACAAAGGATTAAATGATGTTTTTCATGCGAAGGATATTTTTCAACATGCAATTCACATTATGTATCCTCTTTTTTTGTTTTTTTTTTGTTTTTATTTTTTTTTTTCGGGTCACTAGCTCTTGCAGTTTGGAGCCCCCTCTATGTTCTCATTAGTCAATGCACCTAACGGGCCATATTTCACGTTGAATCGATATGAAAGCATGATAAAAACCAACGAAAAGATGAGTCGTTGGCGTAATTTCTCTCTGGTCAAACAAATTTTGTTCTTCTGTTTGCATATTTTCAAAATGTTTTGAATGATATTAATGACCACGCGCGAGAAAGATGCTCTCTTGAGACTCTGAGCCTCTTTTTTTTCACCGTCTACGGGTTTTTTAATGGCGTAAAGTATGTTTTCATTATTGCATTTTGCGCGGCCTCTGAATAATGGGTTCTGATATTCGAGTCAAATTTCCGGCAACATTATTTTATGCCGGAAATTTGCACAAGCTGAAATTTCAATGATAAAATAAAAAAGAAGGCGCGCACGTGATATTTTTTGCAACGAAAAAATTTAATTTTAAAGATCGATTAATTTCACAAGCATTAGGACAAAATTGTGTGTAATGAAATTACTCTACCCGTTTGCAGGCACAGAAAACTGAAACTAATAAGTTTATGTCCTAAAAATGTTGTAAAAATTTTTAATGTCATATATTTTATATTAAAAAAAAAAAAAAAAAAAAAAAAAAAAAACATAAATCTCGTCTGGAAGTTTTTTCCTTGAAAATTGATATTTTACGCTGCAAAAAGATTGTCACTTCGTAAAATGAAATTTCTAAACTTGCAGCATAACATTTTCAACTTTGCAAAATTAATTTTCGCAGCAACATTCCCCTCGTTTGATCGTTTTTTGTTGCATCATCCATCACAAAGAAATGAAGTATGAATTTTTTCGTAATTCGTAAATTCAATTATTTTTATTTTTTGTTTATATACGAAATAAAGCTTGGTAAGAAATTGAGTGTGCGAAATATGTTAATAAAACCAACGCAAAGGCACGGAGCTTAGATGAAGTATGGCCTCTGTATAACATTTACGAACATGTAAACATGCACATCGCCCAGAGCTGAACGAAACGCGCGCATCGTAGCGCAGGAAATTGCATTTGAGATTAGAAATAAACTGTCGCCTTCGGGCGACACGACTTTTGTCGGACGCACTGGTGGAATCGATTGTCGCAAGCGCAACACTGCACTCAAAATCCACCATATTTTGTTGACACCATCTTGCACTCGATCAACCTTTATAACTTTTTTTACTCATAGTTTTTTCATCATACTCTGCCGTTGATTCCTTCACTCAACACTTTGAACATTTTTATGCTGTTCTAATAATACAAATATTTTGTTTCAACTGTACCAATAATGAATAGAGATTGTTTCTATTAAGAAGTTGAGAAGTTTAATTTTTGTTACAGAAAAAATAAAACTTTGTTTAACATTCTACTTTTGATCGTCAGTATTGCGTGTTCTATCTATTTATATATAAATATCTAGTAGGTCAATAATATGGCAAATTTGAGAAATATGACGTACTCGTATGCGCTGTAATACTTCGTGGCTTTGGGTATATATATTGGTTCTGTGTAACAAGCAGAACGACTCCAACTCGGTTATCTGCATGTAAATGGGCCATATCATCGCCTGTGGAATTACTTTTTGTGCATCACTCGCTCGTTCACGTATGATCGCCTCTGATGTAATTGCACGTTTCTGTATGATTACTTATTCAATCTTCAAAATAATTGCATTAACTTCTTTTTAATCCATACTTTATCTAACGGTTTTATCGTAAAACTTGCAGATATCCAAATATATAAACTGGAAAAATGTTGCACGAATCATGTCGACAGCTGCAATTACTTGATATCAATTTTTACATATTTTGAAATGTAAGATATTTTTATATCTAAAAATCTTCTCCTTTAATTTTGTTCGCGATAGTTGTTCAATTTATTTTTAGAGTATTTTTTATGAATACATCGCCTGTCAAGTGCCATGAATCCTTTTTCAATTTCTGATATTTTATTTTCAATCAATACTTTCACATTAAAAATGCACGATAGAACAACTTTTTCAACACCTTGTACCTTTTATCCAGAGAATAATACAAAAATGTAAAGTGTCAATTTGAAAAAATTACAAATACGGCACAATTTTTGAAAATTAATCGAAAATAAAAAAGTTATATTTGTATAAAATTACAAAAAAAGCGATGTAAACAAAGTAATACATGGAATAAAGCACAATGAAAATGTGTAAAGCGCAAGCTCGTCCATTGCCTTAACATTGCTCAACTAAGCTTTGACAGCGTACATCTCTTGTTGCAGATTAAGTCGGATGCCATAAATTTGTTAAAATGCATGAAAATTTTCGACCGAAAAATTCTGCAATAAGAATTTTACCTTCGACGGAGCAACGCGTCAAATGTGAAAAAACCCGATACATATTGTATGGCTAAACATATCGCGCATCAGTACTGTAATATCTTACGGAATACTTTAATACCGCTGTTGAATTTTTCGATGCAAATTTTTTCCACTCGATTTTTCACGTCAAAGTTGTTATGCTTTTCGAAAGAGCGGTTAACACGAAAAGTTAATTGCAAAAAGAGGACCCACAACAAAATAAGTCGATCCGCAGGCAACAGATGTTATTCTCTTCTGGTAAATATAATTTTTAATTTAATGATTTTTCAGAATAGAAATCACTTAACATGCAAAATTGTCGCAACCTCTAAAAAAAACCCATCAACATTGACCGCGTGTTTAAATCTACAATGGCAGATTCTGGTCTGAAAAAGTAAAAAAAAAAAAAGTCGAGTTAACTGACAAATAGGCGAAAAAATGTGTTGCGAGAGGGATCTAAAAAAAAGGCGGCAAGAGACCAAACATATCGTAAATCGAGCAGCCGGAATATGCAGAGCTATCAGCGGTTTAGTCAGGCGTGCTAGTTTGGTCGTGGAAAACGACCCACACACGTATACCTATACACACGTATATTGCGGTCAAAGTTAAAGAAAAAACGATCAAACAAAAGCGTGAGTACAGAATCGCCCAAAACAAAGGGAACGTCGCTTAGACAAGATCGAGCATGCGTTCTTGAAATGCTTTCTTTTTAACCCTTCGAGCTTGTAAAAAAATTGCAAAAAATTGTTTCTTTTTTTTATTTTCGTTTATGTATTTTATGTTCCATTTGTTTATATTTTCACTGACATATATACGTTTCACATTCATCACACATATGCTACCATATACAGCAGCACAATATTTCAACATGATATTTTTTACAATTTCGAAATAACTAGTTATTTTTTAAGGATTATACTTGCTGCAATCATAGATACCCTGTAAATATGATAAGAATAATTACAATATATAACTTGATAAGTCCACCCGCAAAAGATGTTTGGTAAATCTGTTTTCAAATAAAACAACAATAACAAAACACATATTTAGTGTTTTAATGCTTTTCCATTTTATTTTACGAGTGTTTTACAGCAACTGTTTTGAAATCAAACGTTCCGAAAAATAAAAATACTTGCGACAATAAAGTTGCTTTGTATGAACGTGTTTCTTGAAGGATTCCTACTTTTTAAACGTTACACTATATCCAAATAATATGTATACTTGACATTGAAACTGCTAGCACCTCTGTGTTTCTTTGAAATGGGTTGAAAAAATTCTGAATTGTTAGAACAAACGACGAAAAACATCGGACACTCTTTTCGCGGCACGTTACATGTACATTTGAGTTTTGCGTTAAATGCTTGAAAATAAAAAGTCTCTCTACATTAAAACGTTTGAATTAAACGCTTGTTTTCTTATGTTTTAAATGTTATTTTTATTTATTATGATTAAATGTTTTAAAACTGTTGCCAGAAATATTTTATTTTCAAACACTTTATTTTGCAATGTCTATAATCGAAATAATTTAAAATCTATAATTAACGTTAAACTGTTCTACGACTAGATTTTGGGGTCTTAAATAATACAGTTGAGAACATTAAACGAAAAGTTGCAGGCGTACTAAAGCTTTTACGTAAGTTATGCAGTCACTAAGGATTATACATAATAGTCCAAATTTATGCGCCTGTTTACGACAAATAAGCAAACACGTTTTCGCGTGCGCGACCGTTAAGCTGAACTGTGACGAAACTTCAATTACGCTTTCGGTTATTTTATCACAAAAATTTTTGTTTAATTGACAAAGTTGCACCAGCACCGTTTGTACAATATTTTATCGCATTACAAATCACGCGATGCACTTTCGGTTCAATGAACCTTATATTTCTCTCTCAACCTCAGACGTCAATTTTATAATACCATATAAACAAAAACGTACCTTATATTTCATACAGTCAAATATTATTTTACGATTATTAAATTAAATTACGATTATTAAATAAAGTTTCTTTTTGTTTTACTCCGAAATTAATCGTTCAATATCCGATGGAACGATGTTTAAATGTATCAAATTTTTTCTGAAATTGTTTCTTTTTTAGACTATTTTTATGACTTTTTCTTGATAAGTTATAGGTATTCACTCGATAAATATATATAATGTCGATACCTTCGATTTTAGATTTATTCAGAAAAATCAAATCGCAAAGTAATAAAAAATGTATCTGTGAAAAAGAAGTTGTTGGAAATCTGACGGTTGGATGGTCGAAGATTCGGACAAGCGTGAGCACCTGATGGGCACAAGTTTCTTCTGGTTTTTGACAAGAGTAAAGAAGCGCAGAGATATACAAGCTATCAGTTTCCGACAAGACGTATGCCAAGGCTCGCGTTACCGCGCTCGACTGCCCCTTATCACCCCGCGTTACCTTCAAGATATCTGCGGTAGAGAAAGAGAGAGAGAGAGAGAGATAGATAGATAGATAGATAGATAGATAGATAGATAGATAGAGAGAGAGAGAGAGAGAGAGAGAGAGAGAGAGAGAGAGAGAGAAAGAGAGAGACAGAGACAGACAGACAGACAGAGACAGAGAGAGAAAGAAATTACGCGCGCGAACCGGCTAGATTTCGCTTCGCGGAATACAAAGTGATAAGGCTATCGTGCATCCAACTTGCAGGATCCCCGAAAGAACACGCAGTAATCACCAAACTTAGTTCAAGACTGATGTGTGAATAATCGTTACGAGCTTGGACTAAATTACGCTAGTTTTGAATATGACGACTTGAGATAAGGTACAGGATGATTGGGAAATGGCTATTGTTGAACTTTCCTTTGTAGCATTTCGAGCGGAACGGAAAATGAGTTTACAAGGAAATATAATTCCATCATAGCGCTCAAACGCTTGTAGTCGTTTGCCCCAAAACGTCTTTATCTTTATATCATATACCCCGATTTGAATCAATCATTTGCCCTAAAAATTTGTATCATTTGCCCCAAAAAGAATCAATCATTTGCCCCAATAATAGTTTTCATTTGCCTTACAAGTTATTTTTGTTATTTTTTTATTTTAATGAAAAGAAAAGGTTTTGAATAATATTCTATGCA
>JAQQRF010000993.1:0-19452 GCA_030523145.1 Trissolcus brochymenae
TGTCATAAATAATGATTAAAAAGGAACTCGCATTTCATACCAATGGACTTTCTGTTTGCATAGATTGGTTTTTGGAATTTCGAAGAGCAAAAACCAACAAATATTTTGAGAGAAATGTTTAATAGCAACAAAATCAATTTTTATTGCTTACCATTAGCAGATTGTTGGAACAACAATTATTTTTTGACACCATTTTTTTGCTGCAAAAGCCAGATTAATTGGAAACCAAAAACTATTTACAGAAATACACTACGATTCAAACGTAAATACGGGAGCGCTATTCTTACATAATCTTAGATATAATGGGCGCTTATAATAATATAGATGCCTTACTATATTACTCTGTCCATTTGTAACATGTAATATTTTAAAAATGACCGATTGTAGAAAATTGAGAGTATTCAGTGATAAAAACGGTCTTGGTGAACGAATCATCTATTTTAAGTCCTATATTTTTGTGCAAATTCTACTTGAGGTATATTCGAAACTCATATTACCAGAAGGAGTCAAAATATCATAATTCGCTGATAATATAGTTATTGTCATTTCACATAAAAATTTAGAAAAAATTTGCCGGCTACTGCCAATCATTTCACTTTTTCTTCATATCACGTAAATAACCTTGAGACCATAAAACCTTAAAAATTACCGTTGAAAAAAAGAAACTTTGAAAGTATAAAATATCTTGGTTTTTATTTAAAATATAATTCGAACTGGAGTCTAAATGTTAAAACAATAGCGGGAGAAGCTAGAAAAACATTAAAGGATTTAAAATGGGGGGATCATTCAAGTACATCTCTCAACATTTATAAGAGTTTGATTACATGAATCAAAATTGTTGAAAAAGTTGAAACAAAGGATTTTGATTTATGATTTTATTTGAATTAAAGTCAATCAGAAACTCGCTCCAACATTGGGTATGAAACATTTTAACGTTCGCCAGAAGCGTGCATAAAAAAATGTTATATTCAACATTCAATATGAAAACAAAAAAAAATATATATATATAATAATCTGGCCTTTCTAAAGCGATTCAAAACAAAACATTGTGATTTTAAAAAGAATGGCTGAAAAAGAATTGCAAAAATCTGATTTTTAAGAAAACATATTATGATTTATATATTATTGATATTTGTTTGTTCATAAGTGTATTGATTGAATTATACGAACAAGTTTTAATCTAAATATTGAACATATAATTTTAATTTTAAACTCACGCTTTCCAAGGTGTTATACCCCCTGTGATAACAGTTGTTATATGAGCGTTTGGAAAAAATAATCAGACGTTATAAAACGCACAACAAAACATCAGTGGATAAGAAAAAAATGCAAAATATCCAGCACGTATAATAATATTCCGAATTCGTACACATGGAAGTAAGACCAAATGTTTTGATTTGTCGAAACTTGTTACTTTTGATAACTCTTTCCCATTTGTTATTTGTTATCTACATTATTATAGTTATTATTTTGATTTGATTACACTGCATGATGTTTGTGTTTGTTTTGTCTGTTTTGTGTTAGTATAATGTCCAGTTCAGAATCTGGAGCCGGTTGTGTAAGTGAAGTAACATTAGCGATTAGTAAAAAGAAGGCTTCCAAAGTAGGATCGATACGTGTGCCTGACAGTCCTGATTCAGATGCGTCTAGCAGTTTAAACTCTTATTCAGAGGAAAATTGCAATTATTCTCATGATGAATCAACAAACAGCAATTGGGATATCTCTAAGATGTGTTTGGATGGGCAACTGCGAATTCCTATCATTGGTTATGAAGTCATGGAGGAGAGAGCAAGATTTACAGTGAGTTTTTATAACTGAAGCAATTATTCCATTGCTATTGAAAACATAATTAATTATTCAAATTTGGAATCCATTTTAGGTTTACAAATTACGAGTAGAATTCAAAAGTGGAGACTGCTGGTTCGTTTTCAGAAGGTACACAGATTTTGTCCGACTTTTAACACAAATGCGAAAACAAAAAGCACAAATCTCGCATTTATCACTACCAAGAAAGAAATGGCTCGGCGATAATTTTGCGCCAAATTTTCTCGAGAATCGCATTCGAGGTCTTCAAAGCTTTGTAAATGGATTGTTGAGTACACCAGAACTTATATCTCTCAATTGCGTAAAGGAATTTTTTTGCCTTGATGAACCACCCGTCCTTTCCGATGCGATCGAAGAGTCTAGGGTAGGTGCATTTTTTGTTTAATCCTCAAGTGAAACTCACATTTTTATATATCATTTCCAATTCATTATTTTCTTTTCAAGGCCATATTCGAAGCTTTAGAGGATACAATATATCACTTGCGTAAACAACTTAAAGAAAGAGACGAAAATTTAGCCTCAGAGTACAAACTACGCAAAGAACTTGAAGCAAAAGTTCAAAAACTCATGAGGTGATTCATCATGATATTTAAAACTTATTTTTGTTCTTATTTTGTATAATATTTGTTCTCGCTTTCAGTGAAAGCCAATTGTGTTCAGCTTGCAAGTCAACTTAACAGCAAATTATATTTATACAAGAGAAGCAGAACCAATTAGTAATCTCATGGATTGTCTCGAACAAAACATAAATTATTGTGACTAACAACAATTTTACATTTTTTATTAGAAAACCATATTTTTACAAATGTGCAATACTTATACATTATATTGTTCAAGAAAAATCATCTTTATAATTGAATTTTGTTGAAGAACATTCTTTAATTAATTATCATTTGATGTTTTATAAAAATTTATGTGAATCAACATAACCTATAATTAATTCAATAATGGATTTGCAAAAATAGTTTTGCATAGAAAAGTATCAACGACGCTTGTTTTAATCTTAATTTACTGAGTTGTAAAATAATTAAATTATTTTGTTTATTATTTTATATTCATTCAAGGTTTATAATTAGCACAATTATAATAGTCATCAGTGATATCGCTGAAAAAGTTTAAACAAACAAACTGTATATTTTTGTATAATAAATTTTTTGTTAATATAAAATCTTTTGGTCATTTTAATTTCTAAAATTTGTAATTCATTTCATCAAAGAAGACATGAATTCATGAATTTCACATCTGTAACCATTTTAGTTTGCTTTCAACTTTCATACTAAATTCTTTAATACACACTTTCTGACGTTTTGCCAACATGGTACTTTTCAAAAAACATTATTACAATTATAAAAATATAACACGCTCATTTATCTTAGAGCACAATGTAAAGAGTATATAAATGTTTATAATAAACCTATACATATTAGTAGTGATAAATGTATATACAAGCGTAAATGATCACTTTGATGGCAATGTAAAATGAATTCAACATACAAAATTCATTGATTAACTTTAAGACGATTATTCGGATTCACTGTGAGAGAATGTATTTCGAAACGTAATTGTTGTATTATGATGGTAAAAGTAATAAAATAGATCACATAAATTACAAAAGCACACATCACAACACTTTTACGTAACACATCTCATATTGTTACAAGATATATAATTCAATAACAGCCTGACTATTTACAAAGTCGAGAATTGGTTACTTTTTATGATAAATCGTTCTTAGAAGTGTTTATGTGTATGTAAATAACGGAGCCCACTCAGGAGTGTGAGGAAAACTTGACTGTAAAAGACACAAAAAAGAGTTGTATAAAATGTTGAAAGAGAACAAAACACTATAATATTTTAGTCCAGTCTTAACTCTCATTTGATGGTTTTTACTGTATGAAATTAATATTATTATTCCATTTGAGATTTGTCCGGCTGAACTATAAGACACAGAGCTTGCATCACATGGGTTATTTTTCCTGAAAAAGAATAAGAGTCAAAGAATGTAATATGACAACGTCTAAAATTTTATCTGACATTGGAATGGTATGTATTAAAGTTGTTTGATAAAAAATGCTTGTTGTTGAAATTGAATATAATAAAGAAAAAAAGAAAGAAAAATATGGTGAAAAAAGTATATTAAAAAAGAATATATGTTGAATAGTTATTGACTTACCGAAGAATTTGTTGGTCATCTTTTTGTAAACGTAAAAATGGTAAAGTAGAGTGCCGGTAAGGATAAAGAATACCGAGATGAGATGTTTTGGAGAAGGTTCTGAAACGATAGGCGTGACTGATAGGAAGACGGTGATACAGAGAACCAGCCAAGGAATAAAGGTTGGGACTCGGTAAGGCCTGTTGGCATTGGGCCTGGTTTTTCTGAGAACGAGTAGAGCGATCATGGCGCAGCCGTAGAAGACCCACATGAGGAAACTAGCAAACTCGATGAGCTCTGCGATACCACCGAGAAAGATGCAAATGAGGGAAAGGATGCCCTGAAGGGTAACGGCAGCGACTGGAGTCATTTTTGTCATGTGAATGAAACTGAAGACGCTGGGCAGATGGCCCTCGCAGCCTGCGACGTAGCACATTCTCGAGACCCCGAACTGCAAACTGAGTCCACAGCCAAACGTAGACATGGCTACTCCAAGCGGAATTGCGAAACCAAGCCACGGAGGAAACACTTTCTCGGCCCAGGTGACAGCCACCGCTGGGGCCTGAGTTATCTCGTCAAAAGTTAGCGCAGACATGTACATCAAGTTCATTGCGACATACAAGATTGTCACGATTGGCACCGCGATCAAGATACTTCGAAGAATGTTCTTCTCCGGTTTCTTCATCTCCTCTGTTACGATTGCTGCGTAGTTCCAGCCGTCGTAAGCCCAGAGGCCGCTGTAGAATGCGAGAGCGATGTTGCCTACATTGGTTGTAGTGTTGTTAAAAGGTTTTTGCAAATGTTCGGTGTGTCCTGAACCCAACCAGTAGGCACCCCCGATGATGACCAAAATACACGCACCGACTTTCGACACGGTAAACACATTTTGCACGCGAACATACAGCTTCACGCTCACCACGTTGATATAGGTCATCACGCTCAAAGCTATCGCAGCAATCAGCCGCTTCAGCAGCAATATCTCATCTGCCGACAGGCACGTCAAGTATTCAGAAAAAGGTTGAATCAAGTATTCGGCAAAAGTCAAAATAACAACCGCGACTTCCGCCGGCCGCAAAATCATCACAGAGATCCATGAGCATAAGAATCCTGGCAATTGGCCTAAGTAACGGTGCAACGGACTAAATGCTTCCACAAAATAGACGTACTCTGCTCCAGATCGTGGCACCACTGTACTCAATTCCGCATAAGTTAGCGCACATAACAGCGACAGTGCTCCACTCACCATCCATACTATCAGACACAGCCCCACGGATCCTGAACGTTCCAAAGCTCGCGATGGTGACACAAAAATGCCTGACCCTGCAATTCAACAACAAACAAATATCTCTCTATTTTATTTATACCTTCATTTTGGTTATATTTTAATATACACCAGTTTCTTCAAATAAAAGAGTTTTATTTCAACAATCAATTGCAATTTGCAACATTTCATTTATACGTGTAATAAGATATTTTTATATAGTCTAAGTCAAACATTTCTTGATACGACGTTTTTTTCTTCGTCATCGAATGCAATTTCTTTTATTCTATATTTATGAGCGATTCTTCTTTAAATAAGTTGGCGCTGCGTAAAAGTACACATGAAAAAAAAAAACGTTAAAAGTTTTTCACGTTTTTCAATATTTCTTTTTATCTCAAATAATGTGTTTTTCATTCATTTGTTTATTTATCTATTTTTATGTTCTTTTTTTTTCACCTTTAAAATACACCCTCGATAAAATCTTTTATCAAGTTAAAAATAACTTACAAAGATGAATAACAATCAGTTAGAGATCAAAAATTAGCGTTTGATAAACTCAGATTAAAACAATTATAAAATAATTATTTTGTATTAACGTTAAATGAACAACGAAACAAAGAACGCCAAGAATGATTCATGTGCGATTAAAAAAACTTTGACGTGTGTATATATATATATAAGTTACATTATTTCGATAGTTTCAACAGTGAAAAAATTGTACCAATTGGCTTTTGATTTACTAAATTAGTCGTTCAACTTTTGATATAAGTGCCAATCTAAGATGAAGCGATAATCATATTTGGTATTTTGACTTTTCTCACACGTAATCATTTTGATAACTATCGATGGAAAAATAAAACCTTTTTTATCATCTAAACCTCAGAGTGATTTGATTCATTCTAATAGATAAAAATTAATATTGATAACATTAAACTGTATTCACTTGATTTGGTTTCTTATCTAATTTACAATTTACATAGCAACAAATTGTAATCCTCTTAAATTCACTTGAGCATGAAAAAATAGATTTGACATATTTGTTCAAGATATTTTTTATTGATTAATTTTGTTGTTTCGTTTTTTTGCAATCTGTACGATTGTATATTACAATACAGTTATAGGTGATGTTTTATAAAAAAATGTTTGACATTTTTTGAATAGTGTTTTTGTTATCAAAAATAACTTACCTATCATAACCGCAACAATCAAATTGACTGCACTAAAAAGACCAAGTTCTCGTTTAAATCCCACATCATCCAACTTGTCTTGTTTTTTTGCCATGGTGCTTGTGAATAATTTAATAATCAATCGTCAAGACTCGTAGAAATAAAGAAAGAAAAAAAGTGGCGCCGAAATGTGTTTTAAAGGTCCGGAGGAGCCACGTGGTTGCACCAATGTTGATTGAATTCAGTTGGGAAGCAATGACCTATTCTAAAGTTGATGAGTCGCGTTGAGTTACATTAAATAAAAGCTTGATTTCTGTTTAACCGAACTGACGAACTGTCTATCGCGCTTGTTTACCGACACATATTTATGGCAGTTGTTTCCCTGACCGTTGCGTAGACCTCTGTAACGTAACGTGCGCGCGCTCTCGAGCGGCAGCCTCGCTACTCAACAATGCTATGTATGTACTTATCATAAAGTACTATACCACACACACACACACACACACACACACACACACACACACACACACACACACTTGTGCTAACATTTCAAATGCTTCTATTGATTCATGTTCATTATTATGTATGAACATCATGTTTTCATCTCAACATCATACTAATACTCTAATTAAGCGTAAACAGCTTATTAATGCCCAATTATATACCTAATATAACATTTCAGATATGTCATACCTAAAACGATCTTAATGTACATCTTGTAAGTTAATATATGCAAATCGATTATATCGATTACTATAATGAGCTCATTTACTTAGATAATCAGAAAACAACATCAAAAATTTCCAAATTAATAACTTCTCACGATTAAATGTGATTTTTAGTTTTCTTTTCTTGTCAAAGAGACTATGTATGTGTTTGCATCTCCTTATATGGGAAAAACAGTTTGTACTGCTGCCTATAATTTTTGAATAAATAAATAAATGCTTTATTTTAAACAATTGTTAATTCGTTCATTTTCATTACCTCTTGTAATAAGTCTAACACCACATCAATAGTACTGATAGTAAAGAGGCAGTAATAAGACATTGGGATATTACATTTCTATTTCACAATATGTATTTATTAATGATTTATTAGTTTTGTGCATAAGTTTTCACAGTATTAAGTAATTTCGATGCTCATTTTGTCGATACTCCTTCAACTGAATTTCATTTTTACTCATATCAATTTTTTCCCCATATTTATATAAATACACTATTAATCTGCCAAGTTATATACAAGAGAATTTCATGTTGTGTGTTGGATTTTAAACTTTTGTTGTTATTTCACAACACCGTTATAAGTGCTCGAAGAACTCGAAGAACTGTCGAAATAATATGCAAAGTAGGCCTTTTAGTTGATCTTGCTTTAAGTTTGCAAAACAAATACAAATACAAATGATTGAGCTCTCAAAAAAGAGATAATATTTTCAATTTATTAATTAACTCAAATTGTGAATGGCAAATCGATTTAAAATATTGCTTACATTAATTAAAAATATGGTTCAACTAGGTATAATTTTTAACACATCTGATAAAGAAGCTTATTTTATGCAAAAAAATGTATAAAAATATTCTGAAAATACTATCAGACGATTATTCCAACTTTGTGCTAAAAATGTGCTATCCAAAATAAAACTGTTATTCAGTTTATTATTAAAAAAAAATACTATGTCGACTGTTTAACTATAGAATCGTCTCAATAATGAAACAGCAGAGTTTTTTCTACGGTTTTACATTGTCATTATTATAGGAATGATAACTACCTACTCTTTCCCGATGAAATGTAAAAAGCACAACATCTTTTAATAAATCACATTGTTAGACCAAATTTTAACATTCATCTATATTGCCATTAAAGTAATTTTTGTTATAACAGAAATAACATTTTTGATGCATCCATTTAATCAACAAAAGGGACGAATTTTTTTACATCAAAGTGACAATCAACAATCGTATTTTTTACTCTCAAGTAACGAGATATTCTTCATCCAACTGTTTACTAGACAAAATGATGCGATCAACTATATTCGAATATATAATTTCTATAGAAATTGTTTAGTATTATAAAAAATATTTACATGACTGAAGAATGAAAAATGCAATCTTCTTAAAATACATTTTATCCTATATCTACCAAACCATTTAGCTCATCTCGGTGTATATATATTTATATATATATTGGTATACACAATGGTAAAACAACAAACATACATAAACAATTAAACAAATCATATATAGCACCTTTGAAAAGCATCTTCACCATCAGTTTATCTTGCATCAATTCAACTCCACTTCACAATTTGAATGGTCAATTTTGCATAATTTTTCATTGTTCAGGTTTGTGTCGAGCCGTACGTGCCTACTGGAGGTCGATACAATTTTGGTAATGTCATAATTTGCGTACTAATGAAGGCATACTTGCGAATACCAATATTTTTCCAAGTATTTTCTCGTCGACAGCCTTCACTGTAAAATAAATTCATAGATTATTCGAGATTTGATTCGACGTAACAATTATTTTTATAGGAATTATTAATAAAAAAGTGAATATAATAAAACTTGTTGTACCTCCGCATACTGTCAAGGGCTTTCATGAATTCGTGTTCAGCTAAGTGATATTCTGTCGCTAGAATGTTAATCTGTTCCAAAGTGATAGACATTCCAGTTCTATCTTTTGCACTTTTACAACTGGTAAAACGCAAACCCTTCATTCTTCGACAAATTTGCGACGAATACTGCAGTATTTCAACGTTTTTATTGACCTTTGACTGTACACTGGATTTCAATTCCGCCATCATATCTGCTAAGGTCTGATTCAAGGGTGATCTCGTACCAACTAAAAACAACAAATCGAATGAAAAAATGAAAATAAAATAATAATAAAGTTTATTCAATTAATAGAAATCTACATTGTTGTAACTCACTGCGTGTAGCTGTAGGTTCAGTGGGTAGATTGAGTTTTCTGAATCTCAGATAATATTCGTATAGTCTATCAAAATTGTCCATGTTGCTTTTTTCTTGAGGTCTCGTTGGTCCAAGGCTCTCACTTAAAGAAGCTGACTCAATAATGCCTATGTTGAAAAACACCGGTGTTATGTTGAAAGATAATGTTTGTCTGGATGACGGCACAAGAGGAAGCAGCGAATAGATTGCATCTGGTACTGGAAGAAGTACGGTTAATGCGGTTCGCGAACCAACGACTCTAGGCAACGGCAAATGTGTGGAAGATGCTGATTTTTCATCAAGTCTGAAAAGTTAATACAATTAAGATCTCACATTCTTTTTATAACAGAAGAATCAACAGAATAAGAAGCATCCATGGTTGATTACTTGGCATGAATGCCACACCGTGACAATGTAAATGTTACGGTGTGCATATCTTCAACGGCAACAGCCATGTCTCCCCACATATCAATCTCGTCTCCATAGTAACTAAGCAGTCCCTCAAAAGAAATAAGAGGGCCTAAGGTAGTTAGGATGAGAAGAAACATTGGATCTGGTCTTTGGCACCAAAGCTTAGCCATCAATCCTGAAACCAAGGCTGTTAACTGCAAAGTGAAAGAAAACAACATTATTGTACAAATTTAAATAATTCAATTTAAACTCTGCTTTCGATTTTCAATAATATAAAATAAGAACTTACAGCTTGGCTAAAACAAACATCTCTCCTGTACCTTACGTTGCACGCCCGTTGGGCACTTTTGGCATCTTCTTGAACTCGGAAGACTGAATGCGTGAGTCTGGCAGTTTTCAGTAATCCATCCATTGCTTGGCGCAGTTTCTTCATGCTTGGTCGAAGCTCGCTGGTCCAATCAACGATAGACGCAAAATCTAGGCCTTCTGTAAATTTGTTCCTTTGTGCCGAGTTACTCTTAATCACTCGGGTCATTGAGTCTACTGCTTGGCATACTAAGATACATGAAATGGTATTAAATTGTGAAGAACTGATCGTATTATTATATGACATTTATGATGACGCAGGATAATAATAAAAAAAGACAACTGATTGATCTGCGTACCTTCCTTAGCTTTTGAAAAAGCAGTTGCTGGTTTCTCCGAGCCAGGGCTACTCTGTTTTGACGAGTTTTCTAACAACTTGCTAGCTTCTTCCACTTTGACTCCATTCTTTGGTTGAGTAGTCACAACTCCAGTAATGTTATGATGATTTTGCAAACAGCCTTTAAAACTAGTGGTCCGACCGATGCTATTCTTATTGCGCAGTCGCACAGCTGGACTGCTGCACCTGCCGCAAAGGAACTTAACCTTTGACACCAGGCACATAACGCTAGCTTCTATGTTCAATTGAGTGAGATCCCACGGTTCTGGCTCATCGGTTGGTTTGTAATAATTAGCCGACGGAGAATTGCACATTTTTTGCATATCCAAAAACCTCTTACTCATATCAGAATCGTTCTTATCATCATCTTCGTTGTTGTTACCTTCCTTTCTATTTGCAATGCTAGTCGTATCATCCTCGACATCAGGAAAGATGATGAAGTTTTCTTCCATCAAGTTGGCTTTATTATTGCTATTGATTTCATTTTTCATCGCGAAGCTCACGTATTTGTGTTTGACACTTTCTTTTACCCAGATATCTTGCACGCATTCAGGCGTGTCCGGAGTTACAAAATCATCAAGGTCTGGACTTTTGAGGTCAAAGTTGAGCTGCTGGGTGATTCGTTTGAAGGGTGAAAGTGTTTGGTTGACTTTCAAGTCAAGGCTCATCGGGTCGTCGTTGTTTACGTCCTCCTCAACTTTAGCAACTTTAAATTCCTCGAGGAAAGTTAACGCCTCCTCCACAAGACCAGGATCCCATAGACTCAATAGTATTCTAGTTTTTGAAATCATGTCCTCACAGATGGGGAGCATCCCACTGGTTTGCTTCTCATTTGCGAGTTTCATCAAAGAGCGCATCGCCTCTACAACGTCTCTTCGCAGCTGCTTGATTGCTTGTATCGCATCGTGTGCCATTGTGATTTTAGATGTTCCCTGGTACAGTTGGTTACCACGACTCGGAGACTCTTTCAATGCTTGCACCAACCTACAAAAATATCACATTTTCCAAATTTATTTATCATCAATTTTGCGTATTGTATAATGAGGTATATCAACATGATAAGCCTCATCATATCATATAAATATACGAACCGTATTAGTCCGCCATTTTTGCTTTTATGCGAATGAGCGGTAAAGGCACCGACGCTAATCAAATCGTAAAATCCACATTTATTCAATGTATCATTATGCACCCACATTCGTTGTAGATGCAAATTTAATGGTGCAAATTCCAACGTTCTGTCATTTTTACGTGAAGATTGTTTAAAATAACTTCCTGTAATTGAACAATATTTTACATAAAATTGTTTAATAATGATAATAAAAAAATGATTCAAATTTTCAGGTACCTTTGAAAGCAGCTAAATTTTCTTTGGCTTGAGAATACAAGTGCAAAAGATGCAAATGACGGTCTAGCAGTTCCACTTGTTTTGTGTGCCAAGGTTCTCGAAGTTCTCCCATTCCAGCAACTTCTTGAAGGAGTTCTTTTTCTTCTTGTATCCATATCGCACTGTCAAAATTGTTGTGATTTGAATAAAAGTTTATTTTAAAACATTTTATTCTATTTATCTATTTATTCATATCAAATTAACCACTATTAATGTAATTATTATGAATTACTTACAGCAATTGTTGTGGAAACTGAAAGCACAGTTTGCTTTCTGCCATGGTTTCATGAACACAAATGTCACCTCCTAATCCTGAATGGAATCTAAAAATTTTTAAGGCTTAAATTATTTTCTTTGGTAATAATAACATTCATGATTTTATTTTAACGACGTTTTAGTGCAATTTTTTTCATCTTGTTATTTTGAAAATGTTTACCTGTAAGTCTGAACGTAAGGATTTGCAAATAATAATTTGAGTTGTCCTTGATGTGGCAATTTAATTTTTGTACCTAATCGCGGGGGCAAAGACTGAGAACGTCTATGGCAATAAACCTGGGATAAAAACGAAAATTGTAGTTATCCAATTATTATTCATCATTAATTTGGTCTGCCAGTAAATAGTCATTATAATTTTAAAAATAATTACTTGATTACTATTAGTAAACATATTTCTGGACGGCGTACTTTCTGTACTATTTCCTTTGTCCTCGGCTTCAAGATTCCAAACACTAATCGTTAAAAATCCTACTGTTGTTGCCTTGGTTGATTTTAAAGGTATTCTCAACCTAATTAGAATAAAAACAAACAAAATTATATCAATTAAAAAATTATCATATTTTTTAGGTTACAAACGTACCTTGGCGTATCTTGCACAGCACTAAAAATCAAGATTGCACTTCCGATAGGGGTTGCTGTTTGACTAACTCTTTCTCGTACATCATAAGCAGTGATTCTGACCCTTGAATCTGGCATCACATCGTCACTTGCTCGAAAACTAACAGTAACTAAAAATCCTGGATTGCTGCTTCTCTGCAATAAAAAATACAAATTATTACGGCAGTCAAAGAAATTTGAAATGTAATAAAATGAGTATAGATGTTTACTAATTTTGTCAAGTTATCTTAACGTCGACACTCTCCATGCAGTTTCCTATTGCATAATTTATTATTCATACTTTATTGCTACTCTAATTGTGTTTCCTTTTCCATATATTACTTGTCTCACACCAAACTTTGATATTGATTATATTTATTGAATATCTGCATGGATTGAGGTGTTGTTTATTTTTACATTACATTATGATTATTATTCTCGATGTAATCTCTATCAGTTGTATTACTGCCTACAAATAAATAAATAAATTCACCTCTACAACTTCAGTTCTGGCATAATTGATCCACATTTTTGACCGACTCGTTTGAATATCAACTTCCAAGACTGGGTTAGGTGGTCTTCCATGACCGTCACATAAAAGATTATCACAAGCTAACGATATTTCGCACATCGGTATTTCGGAGGGATCTGGAAAGACAAAAGTTGATGCAAAGCAATATTTTAATAATAAAAACAAATAATAAGAAAAATCTTTGAAAAAAAACAGCCCAATTTTACCTGTTATAATGCCTTTCTTTAAGCGTATCATGTGTATGTCTGTGTCATGTTTGTGGCCGCTGCAGGTTTCTATCCGTTGTCGCAAAGATAGTAATTGGCTTCGCATGCACTCATAGCTAGCCATCTGAAGAGCTTGCATCCAGCTATCTCTCTCATCTGCTGAAATCGCTCCTAAATATTGGTATAATCCTCCTTCGAATACTGAAAGCAACATTCTAATTGAAAATCTCGATCTATTCAATTTTAAACATTTGAATGGAAAAGAATTTTCTTACCAATAGTGAAACCAAAAGGAATTTGATTGTTCGGTGTTTCGACACGGTAGGTACATTGCTCCAAAATTATAACTCCTAACGGTTCTGACCATTGTTCCCGGGACTTGAAATAAAATAAGAGATTTCCTCGTAGTCTGCACCATCGTTCTAAACTCACTGTAAAAACAATTAAGTACACATGTTCGTATAGTAATAATGTTGCTACTCTTGTAAACGAAATTGAAACAATTTGAGAGACACAGTTGTGCATTTTATATTTGATATCACTTTTAATTTTATAGATGAAAATTTGATTTTAATTTATAATACATAAAAATGCGTCTGAATCTAATAAATTTTACATTTTGAATAAACATGCATCAAATATGCACTTTGCATGCACAAACAATTTACAATTTATAAAATGTTTATTGTTTTATTAGTTGATTTTGTTAGAAGCTCAACAAAATGCATAAGTTATTGCTCCGGAGCACGGTTGTTGTTTCCAATTTCTGATGCAATGCCAAGACAAAAGCAGTAGCAACTTTTGCTATCAAAATGGACATTGATGAAATAACTAACGAATAACATACGTCAAGGAGAATACATTGGATTGCAAAGTGTATATTAAAATACAATGGTTGTGCACCGTAATTTGATAAGGTGCAACCAAATATTTACCGTTATGGGATGCAGCTTAAGATTTATACAATAGGTGACATTAATACTCGGCATTGCGCAGAAAAGTCCAATGTTACCTAAATACTGCAACCATGATAAGTTAAGTCGTTGAGGAAAATCAATAACATGAAAGTAAGTGTTAATTAGCAGGATGGGCACAAAAAGTGAGATAAACTGATGATAATGCACTCGATGGTACCTTTACTCGTATTCGCCGTAACGCAATTCAGATCTCGCAGACTCTTATGTGATTTTCCCTTTAGTCTTTTGCTCTCTAGATTTTTATTTGTACCTGCAAATGTTATGTCACTGGTAATCATTAATGGGGCCCCATTATATATGCGGCTGAATGGCAAGTTGCCTAAATGGCAAAAACCTAAACACCATGTAAACTAAAAACAATGTTCAGCTTTGTCGTGTATATTAGCTTATTTCTGCATTTGAACAGAAAAATCGGCAGCATTACAAAAATGACATTAAACAATCCTTGCGAAGGTTAATGTCAACAAGTCTATATTGTAACCTACGCACGGATTGCCAAAACCAGCCAATGTTTCTCTTTAAATAATGCAAATGACAGGTAACACAACAAACTTGAACATTGTTTTTATTTTATAATATGCCGTTTAGGCAATTTGTCACTCACCCGTATATGCGCATATATATATATATATATATATATATACACGCACAATGTACATTGCAAATAATAATCATTGTACAGGTTAATAACATTTCTTTCTTTCATTTCATATCATTCAATTTTAGTAGTACATATGTTATGTTGTATGAAATAAACCCTCTTATGACTTATAATACCTTGTGATTGAAGATTTCATTAAAATATGCATCAAATGGCTAGATCATTTTACCTCAAATTCGTATTTTGTCTGATTCATTTTTGATATCAATATTTTTATATCACACGATATATGCATTTGTATTATACACATTTACATGCTTCTAAACAAACGTATAATTAATATTGAAAAAGAAAAGAAATTTTTTTTCGATAATAAAGTTTACTTAATGTAACTGAACCTATATATTGTAATGTTTTATTTACAAGACTGGTTGGATGAAAAGAGTAACTATTGCCATGCTCTGTAACAAATCTTGATCTTGCGGTTATTTAAATTGTGCCATCGCGGTAAAAGTTGTTGTAATCTCGTATAGGTGGAATCGCATGTACAAATAATGACTTGGATATTTATAGTTTTAAATAGTTGCAACAAAAATGAGTGTGCAATTTTAAGTTTGTATTTTTCCAACTAATTATACTTTTATATTATATTATAATTACTATAAAACATTACTTTTTATATTATAATTTGTCTTTGCGTATCAACGAAGAGTTATTTCAAGTTTTTTTAAGTGTAATTCCATACTAAATATTATCTATGTAATACTTTGTTGATATACTAAGAAAAAACATTTCGCTATATAGTAAATCAATTATTGGAATCAGCATAAACTAATCGAAACTATAACATGTAACAAATTAGCTTTATGCAATAAGCTATAATAAATTACCTTTCAAATGAAAGAAAACTATTATTCTTAAGGTGATTGCTCAGACCCATGCTAAATTTGTAAAATTATTCTTAATATATGTATATAAAAAATGACTTAGCAATTGAATGACAATTATACTTTATACAAGGTGGATTGAGTTATGTATTAAAATATAAAAAAAACTGTTAGAGTTATATAGTTTTTCAAATTTAACCTGCATCTGAGGAATAGCGTAAAGAAAAAAAAATTTTAAGTAATGCAATGTAATGATAAATCAATGACATCAATGACAAATACTGACATATATTTTAGGAACAAACTTGCATTATGTAAAATAACATTGAAGTTTAAATGTGACATAATCCAGGTACAAGCATGTATGGAAAAAATGCTTGAGGAGCATGCATATTTTCCTGTAAACTATATTGGTATTCTTAGTAAATGTCAAAGCGTCAAATGAAAGGGTTTTTTTTTTTATATTTGTATCGAATTCAAATGAATCTCGTACAAAAAAGCAGTTGTTTACTTACCTTCCGTTCTACGAAAAAAACCTTCCTGACGTTCCCTTACGAAGAGTATGCCCTCTTTCTCAAACTTCTGTGACGGCTGAGTTGCCAGTGTCAACAACTCTTGTTTGTTGAATCGCATTTTTTCAAGTTCATCGGCTTACACATTCATGATTGACTCTCTTTTGACGCTGCTACTATTCCTAGATCAAACACCAATAACACGATGTCATGCATCTTTTTTATGTTTTTTTCATTTTCTGTACAATTGAACGCATCACTTGTTGTTGTACATTAGACGATATAAAAAAACATTTACAATCAATATATATATACTTTGGTAGTTAAATTTAAAAGATGTGATGAACATTTTGAACGTTACTAAGTGAATGTTGTCCTGTGAGCAATGACCGCTAGCGGTAACGTCTCGTATATTCATGTTACTTTCTCGAGGTTCACATTAGGCCATTGTAATAAATAAATAAGCGGCTTGAATAGAATTGTGTAAACTCGATAATAACCTGTCGTAGTTATAGGTGGCAGACATCGTTTAATAACTTTGACATTAATGAAAAACACCACCGAATACCAAATCATTCTATCTTTGCAACAGATAAGTATAAATCCGACAAGCGACAATGAGTGCCGTGAACTGTGTACAGATCGGTCAATTCACGGTGTCAGCCGCAGCCGCTCCAAATATATAACTTGAAGTTGCGCACAGCAGCGTGCATATATAAAGATATACTATGTCAAACCAGGTCTGCCAGCTGTAAGTTCAACAAGATCCACACACTATTCCTCGAGAATTTTCATCGATTTTCACATCATTCTTTCCATTTTCGAAAGAGAAAATGTACAGTTGATTCAAATATACAATATTTCAATTTTGCACTTAAATGTGTTCGCAAATTATAAGTTATTATTTGAATTTTCCACAATTATCAATGTTGAACGTCTTCTTTTGTTAACAGATGGCACTAGTTTGTACTTTCTTCTAAGAAGACTTATTTAAAACTCAGTAAGCCGTAACGTCTGTAACCTAACTTTAGAGAGAAGAAAAATAAAGAAAAACAAGAAAGAAAAATGGAAGAATTTTTGAAAGAATCGAAAAAATCTTTGGTAAGCAGTGATTATATCGAATTTCTCTTATTGTTTGTTTCTTTGCGACATATTGCAATGATAATATCAAAAATAACATATGTACGTACACAAAAAATTGATTGAAAACTTTGTTTATGAGTAGAAAAATCCGTCGTGAAGGCTTAACAATCAAGTTAAAACATTTGTTTTTTGTTTTAATAAATCAATTTAATAAATATCTTCAAGTGAATATTGCTTTCAGAAGCAACAATTTACTTACACAAACAAACAAAATAACCGTCAGTTTTATTTTATAAACAGTTGGCGATTGAGCATTCAAAGTAGCGTCGGTAATGTAGACATCGATCTACTGGACCGGTAAATGGGTTCACCTAGACTCTTAGCACAAAGAGCTTTTTGTTCGTTGTATAGCAGAAAGCTACACGAGTCGCTATTATACATTAATATATTACACATTTGGGCTCATCATTTTGCAGAAAAAAGTGTGCCTGATTAAAGTTTTTAATGTTTATTAAGCCGATTTCATTTTCATTATTTGGGTTTTTTTCATTTCCACAGAAAAACACGAAAATGAGAACACAGATGAACACATTACCTGCCAAATCTAGATTGTTTCCAACATCCAAATGTATCACTTTGTATTAAAAATAATCGTATAAATTTATGTCCTAATAGAATTAGAATCAATAAAATCTTGAAACAATATAAAAATGTAATCAATAATATACCAATCTAAATTTTAATCAGTCTCCATAAAATTTCGAGAAATTTTTAAATTAGAATATTCTTTATTTTACCAACTGTTGACAAATGAAAATCTTAATGCACTGTATATACAATTGTAACAAAGAATCATATTACAATCTTGATAGTTTTACACATTTTATCCTTGTATTTTGATGAATACATCATAAGTGCATTTAGGTTTCCCGGTTGTTTTGAGATTCAAAACGGAAATATTTCCATGTAAAGGAATTTGTAAAATTTTTAATATTTTTAAAATTGGCAGTCAAAAATGAGAGATTTTTGTTAGTTTATTCCAGAATTAAGTGCATGGCATTTAGAGCGAAAACAAAAATATTAGTTTTATTTTAGTGTATACCTTTGGGGAGATATTTTTTCTATTCAGGGGACCCTTCAGAATTAAGAAAAAATATGGTCAATGAAAAAGAACGAAGTGACACCTCCAAATAGCTAAGTTTGAATTCAAATATAATTGAAATAAAGGTTTGGATAAAATAATAAAAATAGCATTTTAAGCATCGAATTTGATACAATAAAGCTTTTTGAACTTCAGTAAAAATGATTAAGAGCTCGTTTTGAGAGTACAAATAATTTGAGCGCCACTATGTAACAAAAGTATCAAGAAAAAAAAGATCGTGCCTACATTTTTTATCGTTATTTTTGGTTTCTTTGGTTCGAAAAAGTATGAAAAATTCATCAATCAATTTCAAAAGTTTGCTTTACAAAATAGAATTAATAATATTATTAGTTATTAGCCAATAACAAAATTCATTAGTTACTACACATTTTGATCGTTAAAACTTTTCTATCATAATGATTTAGGTTTTGAAATTCGATAAAATACAATGATCTAATGTGACAAATAAATTGTACTCTTTGATCTATCATCGTATTATTGATCTTCAAAAACATTTTTAATTGTTGGTATACAGTTTTGCACAAAAAAAAACAAAATTTATGGAGTCACCGATTGACTGAAAAAAATGTTAATAACAAACAAAAAGATGTTCACGATAGTAATAGAAATTAATTTTCCCATCTCATATCTCATCCATCCCACTCTTAAAAAGTTGATGAAACCCTGAAGTTGCATCCGCGGCCAATTCACACGTAATGAGTTTATTTTTTGACAGGCCGGTTTGAATACATTCGAAATTCGAAATTCGACGGGTCGCAAAAATTTGACA
>JAQQRF010000994.1:0-30161 GCA_030523145.1 Trissolcus brochymenae
AATGTATTCAAACCGGCCTGTCAAAAAATAAACTCATTACGCGTGAATTGGCCGCGGATGCAACTTCAGGGTTTCATCAACTTTTTAAGAGTGGGATTTTATATTGTTATATTCTGTTATGTAGAATAAACATTCACCTACTAAAAAATAAAATTTGGACACACAAACTTGACCAAAGATCCAACCAGCAGCCAACTTCTGCCGTCAATTAACTTTTCAAAGATAGATGTTCTATGAAGATTATACGTAAGACTACTTGAAAATTATTTTTATTTCAGTTATAGACTTATTTATATTAGTGTGGCACTGATATGTGCACCTTTCTCCTAACGAAAACTAAATACACTGGAGGAAAAAAAACGCAACACACTAAATTGGTCGAATATTTGAAAAATTTCAAATCGTTATAACTTGAACTACTTTCAACGAAAAAAATTCTACTTTTTTGCAAATTGAAGGTCTGAATCTCCTCTTTAAAACTGTTGAATTATAATTCATCTTAATCCAATGTCTAAAATATTTCAATTAAGTTTGATTTTTTTTATTTTTCATGAGAATCTTAAAATTCATTTCATTCTGATTAATTAAAAAAAACAGTGATTGGTTCAAAAGAAGGCCCAAAATAACATAATCGACTTTTGAACTTTAATTTATACAAATCCAGTAAAAAACTTTTTATTTATGATTAGTATTGTACATCGCCTACCCAAAAAGTTATTATTTCCAAGCTAATTTGACGAATTTTATTCGAATTACTGTTTTAGCGACAAAAGTCTAAAACAGTGATGAGAAAATATTTAAAATGATTAAACATTTCTAGAGATTTGATTTCTAAAAATCATACAATAATACATAAAAAATTATATATATTAGCGGGACAGTACCCCACAGAAATTGATTAGTGTAAAGAATTGACCAATTCTTGTGAAACTTCCTATATGCATGATAGATACCGAAGGAGGTTCCTCAAGCTCATTTGGTACTTTCAAAATGAGTTAAATTGGCTGATTTGGTTTATGTTATAATAAATTTTTGAATGTTGACTCAAAAACTGAACTCGTTTTAATAGTATCAGCTAGTCTAGGCGATCGCTTTCTAAATGTTTAGGGGTCTAAGGAAAGCTTTAAAAGGGATGTTGGGATACCAAGAACTGAATTCTATTATTATTTCAATTTTCTCATCGTCATCTTCTAATGTCATTTTTTAATGAATATTGACGCACCGAACATTTCTTCCCATGTAGAAATTTACATCTGGCCCAACGTTGGACCAACATTGTAAATGTTGGACCAACTTTAGCTGCCAAACTTTACCAGCCAACGTTGGTTCAACATGGTTTAAACCATTCGTTTAAAGACGAATGCCATTATGTTTGGCATTTTAAGGCTTGCCAAAGTTGTTCCTATATTGGACGCCAGTTGAATCATCATTGAGTTCCAACACTGGGCCATCAAATTTTAAACAACTCTGGTCGAATACAAATGATCCAATGTTGTTACAACAATGGCTTGCCAATGTTGGCTGCCAACGTTGGAACGACGTAGAACCGATGATTTATTTTGGCACAACGTTGGCAATTTCTACATGGGTTTTTATGGTTGGAATTCCCATTAATATATTTTATTAATGGGGGCAAAGTTATAACAAAACTTATTATTAATTTCTTTTATTATGCATGTCAATTATTTCATGATGAAATAATACGTGTTGAAGCAAGTTAAATTTTTTATGCTACCCTAGATGAAAAATCTAGTTTGCCACAGTAATGAAACAATACTGACAGCCGTTTGTAAACAATCGGCATTGAACGTTGGTCCGATGTTGGCATTAAACGCTCCTTTACTTTGACCCAGTATGGGCACCAAGAGTGAGATATCACTACCATGCCAGTACTACTGTCGGTAGTCAATAGGTATTGACTGTCAGTTAAAAAAAAATGTTGTTTAATTATTATTTATATTTTTATTCAGTTTTTTAATTCAATTTAGTTGTCGTAGTTACTTACTTGTACACTACTTAAAATTATTGATATTAAAATTTTATAAACGATAAAAGAAGAATACTTATATTCTGGTCAAGATTTGATCCTGGGTTCTCGGGGACAGTAAACGGCAACTTTATTCATTGCTACATCGGCTGTCTTGAGAAGTGATATGTAAATGAAATACATTCATTCGCATCTCAATAATATCAGAATTTGTGCGTTTTGTTTTGTTTATAGAGTAAAATTATTTTTTATTTCAAAACTAAAATTTAAGTCAGTTTTGTCTCGTTTTGTTTTCTTTTTTTTTTTGTTAATATTTTTTTGATTTTAATCAAATTGAAATTGGGTCACATTTTAATTTATTTTTCTTAGAAAAGTCAGATTGTAAATATTAGAATAATAAAATATAAATATATCAAGTAAATAATTTAGACGACTAAATGTTATTAATAAGTGTCAATGCTAGTTCCCAAACATTGTGCCAGTAATGTGCCAAGTATTGGTTAAATGTCGGCGAATGATTGCCAAATTAAACTCCGGTGATTTATTGGGAAAATAATAAAAATTCATTACTGCAACAACACCGTCTACCAATAGTCATTCGCCAAGACAGCGCAGTACAAAATGTTGTTTTCTTATTCAGTTAGTATTTCGATTTTTTTTCTTTCAACGCTCAATCATTTCAATAAATAATTAATATAAAAATTCTCTTAATAGAAAAAAAATTTTCTGTCATATACAAATAAAAATATAAATTTGACAATGTCGCGCCAGTAATATGGTAACCATCGTATGGACGTTGGCAAATGATTAACAAAATAACGTCGTTAAATTACAGGCATTTATAAAATGTCATTACTAGCACAGTACTGTGTTACAACCATCGGATGCCAAGGCTGGCCCGACGTTGCACGGCAATAAATATGAGAAAATGAAATAAATTATACTTACATTGAAGTTAGAATTCGGCCGGATAAATGAATTACAATGAAAGCTTTCTTGTTCCCCGCAAGCGCTCGGTAAACTTAAGTGTTAGTTTTTTTATCGGCCTCTGTGTAAACAATGAAAACAAAACGTAAGTAAATGAATTTGAGTGAATTTGCAAACATGGATTTTGTGATTTGTGAATATATTAATGTAAACAATTACGTTTCCAAAAAATTAAAACGCTTAAAAATATGTGCGATTCATTTAAAAAAATTTAAATAATATTCGCTAGAAACTAGCTTTTAATTTTGAACCCAGCTTCCAAAAGTTTTTATCGTTAAAGCCAAGACCTTAACTCAACCTGTTGAATTATAAAACGAGTACGTTTTATTTCGCAAAAGTGTTCTTATGTCATCAACAACTTAGTTAAGACTGTTAAATTTGTAGAGATTGATGGTTGAAATTCTACATAGAGGTGTATAATTCTACGAAAATCCGACTGATTAGAGACTTTGTTTTTCAAATTAATTTACATTATATTTTTATTATATTATTTTATCGGCAGAAATGGAATACCATTGGTTTCAACCATTACACCCATGCTTACTGCTCTGAAACAATTGAAAGTTGGTTTGCTGTTGCTAATAAAAATTTACCTTCCCTCAAGCCTATATACATATACATGTGTATCCTGAAGATAGGAGAACGTATGTCATATTCTATGCGCAGATATATTTTATGATTTGTCTTAACAAATATATTTGTTAAGTATATTTGTTAAGTTGATGTCCAAGCAGAAGTTATCGACATTACAAATTTTTTAATTAAAATTAATAATGTGATTATAATAGTATATTGTTGTAAGAGTGCGGAAAGTTGGCGTTTTCCGTACATGAGTGCAACATGCTATTTTTTTTAACAAGTGATAAAAAAGTGTCGAGAGAACGTATCAATATCAGTACGTTATTGAGGCACTTTCTTAACACGTGTTATGAAAATTAATTTAACAAGAATAGCGCGATTTTCTCACTTATTGTACACATTCTTACACAAAAACTGAATTTTCATTATAAAACATTGACGAATTATGATTAATAGTTTTGGAGGTGGAGGTGGAGGTTATTCGTAGAAATCATTGTTTGTTTACATTGTTGAACGAAAAACGATGTTTTATAGTACAACGAATTCTCCCATCATTGTAGAATCGCGCTCTCCTTAGTATTTAGAAAAACAACAGTTATTGTAAGTTATATAAACAAAGTCCCTAACACTCCGTGGTAGCAGACCTTACACCATCTTAATAGACTTCATAGAAAAATTTTTATCTTTGGAATTATTTTCTTTTACTAATAAATAATAGAGCACACAAATCCACAAATCATATGCGGATACGGATACGTTATTTATAATATTATTATATATACAAAAATAGTATTATTTAAATGTCTGTGGAAACCAATATGTCTGGTTGGTGTCTTTACCAAATTTCTGTGAATAAAAAAAATTGAAATTGACGAGTCAAATAAAGTGCATATTAAGATATTGACAGCAATGATACATATTGAAATTTGAGAAAAAAAAATTTAATCTTGATTCCAAATTCTAAATTAAAAAATTAAATGTTCCAAATTTTTTTGAATATGAACATTTCTTGACATTCTAAAAATGTGTAGATATAAAATTGTTTCCTTCAAAAATTTTTTCATGGCTTAAATGTTTTTTTTGTAAATATAAATTTGTGAGATTGATAAAAAATTTGAACACATACACCACCGAGGATTCTCTTTTGTTATATATGTGGGTGAGTGACAAATTGCCTAAACGGCATATAAACTAAAAACAATTATCAGGTTTCTTGCGCTACCTGTCATTGAAAAAGAAAATAGTAGATTTTGGTAATTCGTGCGAAGGTTAGAATATAGACTTCTTGACATTTAACTTCACAAGAATTGTTTAATGTCATTTTTAAAATCCTACCGATTTTTCTGTTTAAATGCAAAAATAGTCTAATGCACATGACAGATAGCACAACAAACTTGAACATTGATTAAAGTTTGTATGTCGTTTAAGATTTTTGCCATAAACCCACACGGTTGAATATATATTTTATACGAATGAAATATAAAATGTTATAGCTCGTGTTTAAGTCATGTATATTTCAAACATAAAACGGAAATATCTTATATAAAATTTATATAAATTTAATATAAAAATATGTATTAACTATAAACAAATGTATAAACTGTATAATATATATTGCATTATACTAATCATTCACATTAGGACCTACTTTCAAACACGCATTTCTTTTAAATAATCTTTTTTTTTATTTTCAGTTTTGGAAATTTGATTTTTACACACATTTTTCATAAAAATCTTGCCACCAAATTTTGATTGCAATGCGAACAAGGGCGTGGGTTTTGTGATTTCAAGTTTGTAATCTGTTGGCTTAAAATTTTTGCTCGTCGACGCATAGTTTAAAAGATATTTAATATTCTAAAGCGAAGCGTTCACCGGAAAATTGCTATTTTAAGTGGGAAGACGTACTTTCCATTGACCTAAAAAGGGGTAACTTCGACGAGCCTGCGCGTGTGAGTGTTTAAGAATATTCAGATTGTCTTCCCAGCTGGTAAAATATTTTTCAACGTAGTTTTAATTTTTTTTTTTTTTTTTCAACTTCATTTCCGTAAATATATATAATGACAATATATATTATAATCATAAAATCTTTTGATCATAAAATCGAAACAAAACATAAAATAAAATTTATCGATTAAAAACAATAAGATATCAATTTCACAAACAAAAACGCATTAACTGCACACTCGAAAGTGCAATTATTGAAAAAAAATTCAATTTTTGCAACATTTTCACTTAAATTCACTGTAATTAATTAAAAACCACAATTAACATTTTGATTTTATGTTTCGAAACATGAATTTCAGGAACTAGAGAATAACTCTAAGCAACTTCAAATGAACTTTTTGGATCCGTCAAAAAAATTCGTTGCATTAATTTGTGAATGATGTTATTTTTGTGCTGGTAAATGGGAAAGTAAAATCATCCTGATTTTACTTATAATTTATATTGCGGTTGTAGTTATTATAAGCCAATCGCTCGTCGTCGGTCAGAAACCTTTGCGCCGGTAACTATACCACCTCCACGCTATACTTTATACAGAATATATAAAACACGTTTATAGATGCGTTCCTCCGTGAGCGTTTCCGTTTTTGTTGACGCATTAATTACATATTTAATATTCTTCAGTTTGTTTGCGTTTCCCGTTCCGCCGAGGAAATACAAAAAAAAATAATACATGCGAATTCCAAAAAAAATTCATCTATTCCGTTTTAACGAAGATTTTCCGTTAATTAATGTTCAAAACATTCGAGGTCCAAAAAATTGTTGAATACTCGTTATTCATTTTGTATTTCAAATTCAATTATAAATATTCGTAACTATCGCAGATCAAAGTGAATAAAACATTGAACAAACTTTTTCTTGAATAAATTAATTCCAAACCAATTATAAATAAACTTTCCTAATTAATTCGTAACTTTTTTGTCCAAGTTTAGAGCAGATTTATAACATTTTCAAAGGAATATTATATTAGAAAAGAATTTGAATAAAAATTTCTAACTATCCTTGTCAGCTTTCATCAATGATAATTTTATGAATGTTATAATAAATATTAGCGAATCCAGAATTAAATGACACTTAGAGAAAAAAAAAAAATTTCTATTATAGTGCACACAAAGCTTACAGTATTTTGTGTCTTTAGGGGACGATCAAGAAGTAAGATAAAATAAGGTTCCATTGATAAAAGCAGGGGGACACCTCTAAATATTCACAAGTTTAAATTTAGTTATTATTGAAATAAAAAATTTCATAAAAAAATAAAATTCATTCCTAAAGCATCAAATTTTTATTAAAAAATAGTTTTAAAAATGTTGAATTATTAAAATTCTTATTATAATGACAATTATAATTACAATAACATTTTTTTCGTAAAATTATTATATACAGTGTCATTAAGATGACAAATTAGAAAACAATATTAACAATATATTAAACAATATTAGATTAAATCACTACAGTTTTGGAGCCAAACTGCTTGGGCAATAGGATATTTAAACAAAAAATTGAAGAAAGTTAACAATTCAAAGCAACAAATAAAATTAACTAGATCGTCACAGCTTAGTCATGGTATCAATGCACCTAGAAAAAGCTAGTAAGAAATGCGAAATTCACGTTGTATTACTTTATTCCCTGTTCCTTCCCCATCGTTTATATAGGTATTAGAAAAACAAAAATAATGCACATGTGCAAATGTTTACATCTAAAAAGCATTGGCATGTAAATGAATCGTTTGAGTTTGTAAAGTGCCCACACAATGAGCATAGACTATGAGTTAATGACAGCACATAAACTATGGACTTCAAAACATTTTTTAATATATTGATGAGCAATGAGCAATGTATCTTTTAATTAATTGTAAAGACAATACATTAATAAATAGTTTAATCACAATAAACGTTTAGATTTACCATAAACGGTCAAAATGACTGCCTTTTGTCGTATTTACATAAAATTTATACAAATCTAACTCATCGTTGTCCTACAGTTAATTTAATTTAAAAATTTGTTCAATTTTATAATCAATTTAAAACAAAAATCATAAAAAATGTTTACACTATAAAACATATACTAATACGTTTATGTTATCACTTTCAAGATGCAGCTAAGTCAAAATAGTCGATCTCTATTCGGCCTAAAAAACCTTCTTTCATTATTTTTTTTATTATTTATACAAATTTTGGAAAAAATTTTTCGAACCTATTTTATGTCTCTTCAGCCTCTGAACAATAAATTTGAATTGAGTAATTTTTTATCCTTATATTCATTTTTTTCTGCACCTTATGAAGCTCCTTAAACCGTTTTGCAATTTTTTTGACTTCATTGAATTTCATTGAATAATTGTATTGACTTCTTTTTAGTCTCATTCAGGTATCATTTCAGGTTTCTTTCAATATCCCTCCAAATTCTTTTTAGTCTCTTCTAATGTCCTACTGTCGATTTTTAACACTCTTTTTCAACATAAGTTATACATCTCTTTTTGAACTCTTCCTACACATTATCAAACCTCAGTTTAGGTCTTTTTCATTTTTCTAGTAATCTCATTTAGATATCTTTTTACACAACAAGAAACTTTCTAGTAAGAATTACCAAATGTTAACCTAAAATCAGATTTTCTGTTTATTTTTATGAAAATTACTACAGAAAATAATAAAATGTGTAGTTCGTTATAACGATTTTTATTCTTTAAAAAAAACAATACTTTATTACAAACTCTGATGTAGTACGAGAGAATGTTCACGATAAAAAATAATAATTTGGAGTACCGGTAAATTGTGAATATTTACTATTTAACCTAATAAAATTTGGAAGAAGATATTTAATTTTTACACAAAATAAATTTTAATTATTTCGTTTAAAAGTGAAACAATGCATAAGTTCTTAATAATTATGTCATTTAAAGTTTGCGCGCTTAAAAATTCAAAAAAATTTCGCCCAGCCTTTCTCGCAAGTACATATTTGATAATCTAGAAGTATAAAACAACCGATACGCACTTGGTTTGCAAGCGATGTGAATCGAGCAAGTGACCTGCGTCATAGTTACTTAGTGTTAAAAATGTGTGTATGCATCAGAATTTGTTATTAGATCAATCCGTTTATAATCAGAAATTTTTTAAGGTATTTGGAAAAAAACATTAAAGATTCCACCTTGAAATAAAAACTCGTTGAATTGCGTTTAATGTTATAGGGTACAATTACGTGAGATGATTCGATAAAAAATAATTTGATGACAAATAAGATAATAGTTAATAACCATTAAGTAAATAATAAAATAAAATAACAATGATGAACTAATCAAAATTCGAACAAAATTTTTTTTAATTTTAATTAATTTAAATACAACTTCATATAAATACATATAAAATATACTTGTTCATTAAATAAAAATTAATGTATAAAATAGTAGACTTTGCGGTGTAACTGTAAACAAAAATGATATTTTACAAAGTTTATTTTATCATATTTTACTTTATATTTTATAAATTCTTTTTCTCCGTGCATTTATTTTTAACGCACCTGAGTATTTATTTCAGTAAACAATAAAAGTTCCCTAAAAGTTAAAAAAGTTCTAAAAATTACCAAAAGTTCATGAAAAATTTTAAAACGTTTATAAGATTGTATATAACAGTTTGGTAAATTTTAAGAAAATTAATGTGCGAACGATACTGTAGAGTATCGGTCTGACCGGTAACAGCAGCGAATAGATGAAATGTTTACTGAACTGTAGTACTATTTAGCAAAATTGAATTTTATCTCATGATTATAAAACAGTTCGGTTATAATTTTATTTTTTTTTTATATTTTTTTTATACGAACTTTTCTTATCATGTATAAATACAGTTGTTCAATTTCAAACGATTTTACGTTTCTTTTATACTTCTTTCCATTTTTATATTAAGATGAAGGTAAATTTAACAACAACAAAAATATTAAATATTTACGTGGAGAAGCAGTTCAGCCTCATTCAGACCTCTTTTTAGACTTCTTTGGATTTTCTTTTTTGACTATTGAAATCCTCTTTTTTGTCGTTTCTTTCGACTCTTGCAAATCTTTCAAGCTTAGATTTCGAAAGTATTTATACAACTTTTAGGCCTCGAATAGCTCAGGGACTGCGTATCAACTTTGTTATCTTGCAATCTGTGTTAGATTCTCCGTCATGACATATTTTTAACATTCATAATAATTCATAAAAGTATAATTGCAATTTTTCAATATGTAGGAACAAGGATGAATGTATGTAATATAGTAGAATATGCGACTATATAACTACATATATTCGTATATATGAACCTCAGACTGATAATAAAAACAATACAATAATAATTTTTTTAGTCCAAACGACAGTCTACGTTTAGAGAAAAAAAGTGTAAACGAAGTTTAATTTCTATATATCAGAGAATAGAAAGAATTTGAAAAAGACCTTTCAAAAAGTTAATATAGGCGGTAGAAGGTTCAAAATAGAATGGACAGAAATTTAGGAAGCTGACTACTTTTAAGGGAGAACAAAACTCGTTCTCTTCTGTATTCTCAACTTGCTGAATCCAGACATAAGCGCAAGGTTTAAAGGTTTTTTTTTAATTCTAAAAGTGAAGAAATTGTATAAATTTCTTTTAAACAGTTCTTAAATTCATCGAAAAAGGCAAAACCCGAAAATATCAACAATATAAATAAACAATACAAACAAAAGTCAATAAAAAATAATATATACATAAAGCTTTTTGCTTCCATGTTACAAACGATAATTTTTGTCACAAATGCAAGAAAAAAAGCAGATTTTTTCACGAAAAAGAGGGAGTAAAATAAATTTTTGCTCCCTGAGGGAGTAAAATCAAGTTTTACGCCCAAGACAACGATTTTACTCTTGAGGGAGTAAAAATTCATTTTACTCCCTCTTTTAAAAAATCTATGTTTTGCGAGCCTTTTGTAAAAAAAAATCTTTTTATGAAGTCTATTAAGATAGTGTAAGGTCTGATGCCATGGAGTGTTAGGGACTTTGTTTATATAAATTACAATAACTGTTGTTTTTCGAAATACTAAGGAGAGCGCTATTCTACAATGATGGGAGAATTCTATGTACTATAAAACATCGTTTTTCGTTCAACAATGTAAACAAACAATGATTTCTACGAATAACCTCCACCTCCACCTCCAAAATTATTAATCATAATTCGTCAATGTTATATAATGAAAATTCAGTTTTTGTGTAAGAATGTGTACAATAAGTGAGAAAATCGCGCTATTCTTGTTAAATTAATTTACAATCACATTTTTAATTTTAATTAAAAAATCTATAATGTCGATAACTTCCGCTTTGAGATCACCTTAAGTAATAAAAGAATTTTTTATTCTATACGCCGTTTTTTTTTTTTTTTTTTTTTTTTTTTTTTTTTTTTTTTTTTTTTTTTTTTTTTTTTTTTTTTTTTTTTTTTTTTTTTTTTTTTTTTTTTTTTTTTTATTTTTATCAAATCAAATACTGATCAAATATATTATCAATATGTTGTCAATAATTAGTAATATTTAATCAATTCATGATTTCTAAAATAATATATGCGTATTAAGATACGCAATTTAATATTAAGATTCAATATAAAGTTTTCAAAAGTTAAGTCGCAAAATTATAGATTTTGTTTTTCGGTCTGATATATCAAACATATTAAGTTTCATATTCAAATAAATAATGAAAGTTTACTAAAACATTTACTAAGTAGCCAAAATTTATTAATTTAATTTGACTGCTCTTTGGTTTTAAATTGAAGAAGGCTGATATAATTATATTCACAAACTTAAATGTGAAATGTAATTGCGAAACGAATCTGCCTTTCACTAGTTGATTTGCATGACTGTTGTGTAAAGGGACGAGCTTGCAAGTTTTCCCTAGTCAACTTGTCGATACGGCACTTGAACCCTCTCCTCGGTTATTACCCACTTTCTAAACACACTCACATTCAAACAACCGTATAAACATTAAGAACTACAGAACTTGATGATTGTTACGTGTCATAAAAATTGTACAAAAATTTCAACACAAGTTTATAGAAAAAAATATTGTAATGATTTTTTTCTATAAACGAAAAATAGAAAAAAACAATCAATGGTAATTGATTATTGAATATAATTATGCGTATCAATTTCACAATACTTTTATAATCTACATACGCTACAATTTTATAATAATTTTCAAAAAAGTATTGTAAGAAACATTGCAAAATGCGATTCAGAAAAAAGTGCACATCATTTCAGAAAAACACTTTTTCTCTCAAAATCTAAAAGTATAAAATGCGCTTATATTCGTAGATAGAATTTTTTGTCATGTTTTAGAATTACACAAAAATATAATTATGTTCTAGCACAGAGTTTATGAAAGTCATTGTGATTAAGACATTGAAAGTACAAATATTCGATGAGAACCAAAAAACCCTTATTCTGTTTTTTCACCACTTGGGTATATAGAATCTGGATTTCCGACTACCATATCGGCTTATTCAATGAACCTATTTCATTCACATGATACTTATAATCAATTTATAAACTGTAATTTGATTAATATAAATTTCCTAAGTTTACAGATTTGCATTCTCTAAGTATTTATTTTTTGATCAGGTTATATTTTCATCGATGTTTCAATTGGATTTTTTTCCTCTTTTTCATCGGAAATGGGATATGAAAAATTGTATCTGTCTAATCTCAAATAGAAAAAAAAATGAAATGACATTGGTCGATTGTGAAATACTTTTTGAAGTCAAAAACAGTTTCCCACTAGAGATAAGTGCTTTAGCTATGAAAGGGTCAACGATAAAAACATACATGGTATATATAATCGGAACTACGACAACAAAACTAATCGAAATGACGGAACGAATTGATCCTCGTTGAACCTCGTTGAACTGCCAGAACCACGAAACCTTCTGACATTTCGGAAGAGTCGCGACTTGACAAAGAACTTATAAACTATTTTACTTTTTTTGTCAACTGTCTCGTTAATTAATCGCCCTTCGACTGCATATATACCTTTAGTAAGAAACAGCAAAGCACGCGTATTTGTTTCTTTTTTTCAAACTAATTACAACGTCTCACACGTCTTCAGTATCATTTGAATTGTATTTAAAAAAATCAGTTAATAAATTGATTATTATTATAATATTTTAATTATTTTACCAACACTATTGAATTTGTTGGAACTATTGATTCTTGTTTTAATTTCTTGTTCTTTACTTCAAAAAATTAATTATTGTCTTCAAATTAAAACATTATTTTTTATAATCTATCCCCACACATTATTATATAGATAATTCCATGCTAACTCAACATCACCATGCATCAGTGAATTTTCAATTGAAAAACATGTCTACATTTTTACATTTCTTGTATAAAAATAAGACTAAATTCAATTTTCGAGTTTGTTTTCGTTCTAACTAACGCTTCGTACAAATAATTTTATTTTTTGGCAATTTGAGCATTTTTATAACTTTTTTCTGTCTTCTTTGTGAAATATGTATATCGTTTCGAAAATATTAATTTCACAATGATTTTTAATGCAAATTTACCGTAAAATCAACAAAAAAAATTGTCCAATTTATGAAAAAAAAATTGAATCAAATCGTTTAGCGATATCTTTAAAAGATATTTTTAAATATGTTTTATTTTTGTACTAATTTAAAACACTACTTCGTGAAAAGTGTTCCAGTCTTTATTTGTATTCATAATCGCATTCAATTTCCTCTGTAAATTCAAATAAGTGATTTACAATCAAGAAAATCAATCACAAAAAGTAAATTCACACGTATAATAAGTCCAGAGTCGTCCACTTATTACAAAAAGTAAAATTTTTCACTTATTTTGAGTGAAAATAACAATAGAATTTTCACTTTCTGCGATGAGTGAACGACTTCCGATTTATTTGAATTTAGAAAGTTCTTGTAAACGATGAATTCGGGTTTATTGAAATTAAAAAACATATCATAAACATACCTGAGCTTGTCTTTAATGAATTCAGATTAAGCGTTGGTTTAAAAACTAGAACACTATTCAAGTATTGATAATATTTGGTGTTTAAGACTGATTCTCAATTTTTTCAGAGTAATAATAATCTATAACGCACGGGGTCAACTACTTGGAACTCATTTGAAAAGTAACTTAGAGTTACATGAAAAATTCTAAAAAAGTAACGAATTAAAATTGAATGTATAAGTTCTAGAAAAAAAAATTTTTTTTTCAACAATTATAATATTCGTGTTTGCATTATATTATTTTAAAATAAAGTTTGAATAATGACAAGAAAATAACTCACTTACATAACTGTGCAATAAAACTTATCATGTATTGCGCTCGCCTCCCGGGTCGCTCATATGCAACAGTCATGGCTCAGGATCTAGACTCAAAAGTCCAGACCAGGGTTCCACATCTTGCCCAGAATTCTTGGAAAGGATAGTTAGACAATTGTTTCCCCACGACCTGGAAACACCTCTACCACCATAAAGCCCAACTGAATACATAGACCAAGTGTCACAGATCGAGAATAAAGAGTTATTGAAAGCTACTCGCAGAATCGGCGATACCAAGGTTCCAAGACCCGATGGGATCCCAAATGTGGCTCTGAAAGCTGCCATACAAACGAAACCTGATATTTTTTTTTTCAAGTCTACAACACTTACCTCAGGGAAGGTAGATTTCCTGACTGCTGAAAGCAGCTTGTCGCCTTTTGCCAAAAGGCGACAAGAGCCTTCTTTCTACCGCCTAATTTGCCTGCTAGATACAGCTGGTAAAATTCTCGAAAGAATCATTTGCAGTAGAGTGGAAAGAATTAACACGAGAAATTATGGTCTGTAGGACAATCAGTTTGGATTTCGAAAAGCTAGATCCATGATCGATAGCTGGAAGAAGTTAGACCAGAAGAAGAAAGAAGTTCTGCACAATTGTAACGCTGGATGTCAGAAATGCATTCAACTCAGTTGGATGAAGTTGCATTTTCGAAGCATTCCGCAAGGTTGTAGTTCCATCCCACCTCCAGAGCTACATCACGAATCGAGTCCTGAAGTAGGAGTACTCGATATTATAGCATCACGGGCGGTGCTACTACGGTGACATTTGCCGATGATGTTGCCGTAGTTGCGGTGGAAAGTTCACAGAAGAAATCACAGCTATCGCCAACGAACGTAATATAAATTTTTGTCAAGGGTGGATAAATGCGTTTTTGCCTTCCCTAGTGGCGTATCTCTCATAACTACCTCTGAAAGCCTGTTTAGACTCCTAGTTCCTAAATCTAATACCCACTAAAAACCCGATCCCTGAGAGTACTCCATTTTAACCCCACGAGACATTACTTCTCGTGGTGTGGATGGGCTAATTGCTCACTCCTGGCTCAACTATCAATGCTGTTGTCTCCTGTCTTCTCTTCTTCGTTCTCTCTGTTCGAGTTGAAGAACTCGCGAGGCCATATCCGCCACCGCGGATATGTTACTTTCGTTAAAGAAAGTAACATATGTTAAAGTAAAAAGTTACTTTCGTCTAGAATTATCACAAGCTGACGGGAATCAGCCGATCTAACGATGCTTTCTTACCGGAAGAAGATGTACACTGTTTCTTCATTTTCATCATAAGCTGGAAATCTTGGTGACGTGCCAGAGCGAACCTCGCCAGGTATGGCCTGAAGCATCGATATCCAATGAGAAGTGAGATAGAGGTCTATCTTCCCATGCTTTCTTGATCTCCACGTTGTTATGTCTGGGATAATATGAGTTATGTGTGTCCATTTACCATCCGTGAATGAGTCCCATCGACATTGCCACATTTCCATTGTATGGCTCTGCCCTTCCATTATAGATGCCCTTGTCTCATTAGGCAGAGCTCGCCTACGACAATATATCCTGGCTTGTTCATTTGCAAAGAAATCGACTAGTGTTATTTCTGCTATTATGCTAGCTGCGTCGCCAAATACTGTGCAATACACACAAGCGACGCGCAGAACATTTCTCCTGTGGACTCTGGTCAGCTTCCGCGCATACGAAGCGGTATTCACAACCGTTAACCAGACAGATGCGAAATATAATATATATATATATAAACACATCTTTAATGGCTCATTAAAATAATTTGATTTTAATTAATTACATTATTAAATAATCTCCTTACATAATATATATACGAGGTGTTGAAAAAATTTGCAGGACGATTTGATAGAGATCTTAAAAGAAATGAATGGCTCTTAATATGAGCCATGAAGCAAGTATCTCTGAATCACATCACTGGTCATCCCATCATTATAGTTTCATTTTTACATCACTGTGAGATTTCGAATTCGATTAATTTTTACTTACATCACTGACTGATGTAGCAAACATTGCTATATGATGTTGAACGAAAAATAAAGTGTCTTACAATACTTAATAGAATACAGTACAATGTTCAATAATGTAAATTATTTCATTGCAAAGCTGTATGTAATTTATTTCACCTGAATAAAGAACTTTTAACTTGAAAACCATGATTTTATAGTTCCTAGTGTTGCTTTTAATATCAAGATTATCAAAAATCCTATCTTCAAATTTAACGCATTTTGAACCGTCATTTCGTCATACAAGTTACATCATTTGTTATTTTTAAAGTATTAAATAAACGAATGAAAAAAATTCATTTGTAGACTTAAATAACAGCCATAAATAAGGTAATATCTTCCAACTATATTTTATCAATATGGATGCTTTTATTTTATCCAAGGCATGAATATATTTTTGTTAAAAAAATAATTTCATCCTGAACCTTCTAGGCTTTTCGCAATTTTATTTTTTTCTATAAATTTTTTAAATAATTGAATAAAATTAAAATTTTCAAGAAGTATTTTAAAAAGGAGTTTTAAAGTTTTAGCAACAAATAAATTGAAAGCGTAATCAAAACATTAATGGTAAGAATTCAAAGTTGACAATTTGTGGAACATTGAATTGTTAGAAAATTATTTCGAGATTTTAAAGTGACGTTCGTGCTGCCCACTTGTCATTCATTGACTCCATACATAACTCGTTTGTAATTAGACCGCAAGTTAATGAACGATTACGAAAGGCCCAAAGTCCACATTTTCAACGCGACTTATCTCAAAATTTTCAAGCAACTTTTTTTCTACATTTTTTTTTTAATTTTTTAATTAATATACGATACATAAATATATAAAATAAATACCATACGTATATAATTAAATCAATGCAAAGTGCGTTGAATATTTATGCGTCTAGTTGTTCTACATTCAGTTAGAGAAAGATATTTGTTGCATTTCAATTACCTGGTGATTCCATTATCGATCTTGAAATCATTCATATTTTCATACATAATTTGAATTTTAAATAAACAAATCAGACAAATATTTGAACTGATGAAACAAGTTTTTGCCTTGTTACTACATGTCGCTTATCAAATTCAATTTCAAAACATCTTTCTCTGATATTTTTTCGAGCGTCAAAAAACATGCACATTAAAACAGTTTCGTAAAAAAAATTAATTGATAGAAAATCGCAGATCAAACCCAGCTATCCAATTTGCGTACTTTTTTATGTTTTAATCTCTCCGAACTTTTTAGCGTACTTGGAATCAGGCCAAAATTGTACAAACAAGCCGCAAAAATAAGCCTTAAAAATTGATCATATATAAAAGAAAAATAAAATGAATGTAGAAGAAATTCGTATAAAAGTTGTCAGTGCCAAATTGTAATGGAAAAAAACGTTTAAATAAAAATTGCACCATGATCATAATTTAGAGGGCGAAATTTAGAGCGATTTTAATTAGCAAAAGTTTGTACATATAATGCTTGCAGTCAAATAAAATTCGTGTAATAAAAATGAGATACATTTTACAGGAAGCAGAAGTGAAGCGAATAGTATTCATTTGGTGCTCCTACAATAACGTCTAATTAATGTGTTCAAGGCTCATTTTGAAAACTAATTAATAAGGATTAACGTGCGGATCGAAATTTTTACAATAAATTTACAAAAATCTCAATTCAAAATTCAAAAGTTTTTTCTTGTTCAATTCCAGAATGCGAACGCCAAAAATGTAGTTTTTATTACTGGTAATAAAACTCCAATGATGTAATATTAAAACTATGCAAAAAAATAAGCACTAACAAATTTTACTTTTTGTTTTTTATGAAAATTTTATGTTTTGTTTTTGATTCCAGTAAAACAATTTTTTTTTTATATCGACTATGTTAAATACCATTTTAATGGTTGTTATATTAATAATGATTATTTGAACCTTATTTTATTCGGCTTGTGATTGATGGTTCAAATAATTTTGTGAGTTTAAATGCAAGACAAAATTTGACCTCTTTTAATTTTGTTTTAAATCTATTTTTCGTCTTTTTTCAGTAAAATTTTTTATGTTACTGGTTCACCTAAAAAATTTTCTTTTGTTTTCGAGCAATAGAAATGTTTCGACATACATAAAATTACAAAATCAATACATTACCAAGCGAAACAACTTGAGATTACTTTTTAGACACTTGAGTCACACATACACATCATCTATATCTAAAGTTATATTATACCTTATTCCATGAATAATTACGAACATTCTTGATCATGCATATTGACTAATATTATTATACAGCGATAAAAACCGTTATACAATTTGATTTGATGAAGGATCAAATGTAGGTTGTAAAAATACAAAGTAGAAACATAGGCCCTGAGCTAATCAATGACTTGAAATATAACATTTTAGAAATATAACCTTCAGAGATTTAAAAATAAGTTTGAAATTAGAAAAACTTATTTATAAGGAGATATTTAAAAAAAACTACGAGAAAGAAAGAAAGCTATAAAGAGACTTGATAGAGGGTAAGAAGTTTTCATAAAGAAATGTAACTGAGGTTGAAAAAGAGGATTAAAAATCGATAATAAAACATTAAAAGAGATTAGAAGGATGTTGAAAGAAATCTGAAAGGGCGCCTGAATAAGGTTAAAAAGAGGCAACAAAAACAAAAAAAAAGAGGAAAACGGCCTAGAAAAAAAAGATGTTTAGATGAGAATAAAAAATTACTTAATCTAAATCTATTACTCAGATGCTGAAGAGACATAAAAGAGGTTTAAAAAAATCTTAAAATTTAGGAAATTTTGATCGATGATAAAAATAATTTAGAAAGAGGTTCAAAAATTATTCAAGAGTATGAATAGAGCTCTAATAATCGAAAAAAAAATTCTAGGCTTGAAAGAAGTCACAAATTTTGATTTGGGAAAACGGTTTTCATTTTCTCGTGAATAACCCAGAAGCTTGCGCGTGTGTTTCATTAAATATGAAGTTCATTAGTTAATGATGATAAACAAGAAGACTATATCAAATTTATTCAGCAGAGATTCGCAATGGGACAGTTCAATACTGTCCCCATGCCTTTGAATACTAGGACTTATCATAGTAAAGAGACCGCTTGGTCGGAATGGGATGGAGACCTTCTGTACTCATCGGTTGCTACTCGTCCAGACATCGCTCACGTCACTAGTTAATTGTGTAAAAACAATTATTCTTTTGCAAGTACCACTCAAATGCTGCTAAACGGGTGCTAAGATATCTAAAAAGCATAGTTAACCTGTGAATATTTCATCTTCGAAAACACACATTTACCAATTGGTAAAACTGACTTAGATTGGGGAGGTTCAACAGAGGATTGACCAAGCAGCATACAGTTGCGCTGTCAAATACAGAAGCTGAATACGTTTCGAGTGATGCTGTCAAGAAAGTTACGTACATACATACACCTGCGATGATTTTTTCAGAACTTGAGGTGAAAAGGGTTAAAGTAGTGAAACATCGAAATTCATCATTCTTTTGTCAGCGAAGTGTTGAAGTTAGAAGCAGATCATATACATATCTACCACTAAGATTCCTGCAGATGTTTTGATGAAAACTATGTCGAAACTGAAACATAGATATTCTCTTCAATTATTGGGTCTGATAAGAGGTCTAGAAAAATATGCAGAGTATTATTTCTACGGGGGTGTAGGAAATTGATTCTCAAACACAAATCCATGTTACCTTGTCTTTGTTTCTACGCAGTTACAGCCTCAACATGGTCTGCAATAAATATTAATAACTTTTTTTGTTTTGTAAATATTTCAATTGTTTTTACGGTGCTGCGCGGTCAAATGTCACTCCTCACATAAAAAAATATATTGATCCAAATAAAGACGCAACACTTTTCATCAGAATAACATATAAAGTATTGCGTTTTTTATTTGGACCAGTATATAGAACGTAATTATCAAAACATATATTTTTATTTTTTATTAAATTTATACAAACGAAATATGCATTCTGTATACTCCATTACTGTTTTTATATTGTAATTTTTTTTAAAGCAATAAATACAAAATTTATAATCAGTATATGAAAAATTTATTTTATTTCTACATTTTGTCTACATTATATAAAATTAATTAACAAAAAACCTTAAAATATTTTCAAAACATGATTTCAAAATGATACTCAAAACTACATATAACTCTTTTCAATTCGTGCTATATCATCAGAGATGCATAAACATTTGCAAAAAAATTGCACACAAATTTTTAAATTTTGACGATTTTGGCCGAATTCAGCACCTTTTTTAGACTTTTTTGAATTCATTCCAATTTCCTTCTGATAACGATACGATAACTATGTCATGCAAAATATGAAATAAATTGTTATTTTATTATACACTATAAATTGTGGCGTATTTATTACTTCAGTTGACCCTACCTTGTATGAGTGCGCTTGAAACAAAGCACAAAAATAAAAATTTCTAAGGCTGCTAAAAGGTATGCACGGTTAGAATTTTGTCCTGTATTTATAAAATGATACTCTAAAAAATGTATACAATCGATGATATTCATTTTGATGAAAACAAGTGATGAACATTTTGTATCATTCAGCAAAAAAAAGAACTTTTGCAAAAATATAGTTTTGTTAAACTTTTCTCTAGAATTTCATATTCATAGTTCATATTCAAAATGGAAATTCATCTTTTTCATGATTGGTGAAAACAAGACTCCGAATTGCAATTTTTGAACAGAACTTTTTTTGATTATGTTGACCACTTCGTACTTAAAATTCCAGTTTTCACCAAAGATCGTGTAAAAAGTATAATGGCATAGGCCGTCAATGGCATAATCTCGTGTGCAACAGCGCTTATGCCCCACTAAATACAAAACATACTGATTTATGTGTTTTCGAGTATCATTTCAAAAATAAATTTTTCACACTTCCGGCCCGAAAATCGGCACTTTCGGGCCGGAGGTGTAAAGAATATAGTTTGTACCATGGCACGATCGTGCGGGTTCAGTTTCTGGGTTCCTGACAAGCCTCGCTGCGCTCGGCCCGTCATATTGTACCCCGGCACCGAAACCCGCACTTTCGTGCCTTGGTGCAAAATTATACTATGATCTGTCTGGAAAAGAATTGAAGTCTGAATTTAGTTTCGAATGAACATTTTGTCAAAATTATACACTGCACAAAAGTTTTCGGTCAATATGCGTATTAGAATGAAAGAAAAAACTCATACTTAGTGTTTCAATATTTTTTTGCTTTATTTCAGAAGTTTTTTTACAGGAAACGTTTTAAAATAAAATGTTTCTAAAAATTGAAACATTTGCGTCAATGAACTTGCGTAGAGGTCAGATTAGTTCAGTTTTGCTTTGGATTGATAAATAAAGTCTAAGACATAGCTGGAAATGGTTAATTAACCAAGTGCAGCCCGAAGGGATGCCAACATGTTTTCTTTTTGAATGAGGAAAAAGCAATTATTGAATAAAACACATTTTGATTATTTAATAAAACAGTTCAGTAATTTTTTGAATATTTTAGGACAACTTTATATAAGATGATGTTTACTGAACTATCTGGTACTCTTGATGAAATTAAATTTTATCTCCTGATTATAGAACACTTCAGAATATTTTATTCTTTTTTCATACCGTGTGAAATGAAATATCACTATAAAATAAGACTTTGGCAATTATTCTAAAACGATACCCTAAAATTGTTTATTTTAAAACATTGCGCCAGTGAATAAGGAAAACATATGACAACAAAAAGTCTGCTCATTATTGTTGCTTAAAGCAAATTCTTTAGAGAAAAAAGTAAGTTTATTTACATTTATTATAAAAAAAACTATTGTAATATTGTTTAAAGTGTTCCCGAATTTTATATATTTTTATGTATTTCTTATTATTATAAATTTAACTTCATGATTAACAAACTTTTATGTTACCAAATTATACCATAAATAAAACCAAATTATACACAAAACAAATTCCATTTTTAGAAACTCCTACTGAATAGAATTCTATTTTGACTTAGTCGTGTTATGTTTAAAAAAATTGAAACTCAATATTATATTAACAAATGTCCAACATTTGTATCATTCATATTGTAATCTCTCTTTTGAAATGTCATTATTCTTATTTACTTATTTATTTATTTCAATTTCACTTTCATTTACTCTCGTATACTTTTGTGTACTATCGTGTACTTCCATGTATAATATAGCGGCACGAACAGCTTCGTCCTAATAGCTTCAGACTAATAGTACATCATATCTTTATCACAAGTATTTTTTATTTCATTTTATCAAATTCGGAAAAAATTGTATCGGTCTACCTGATATACCTGTAATCGAATTCAAAATAAATTAATGGTTAAGAAAAAAACAAACGGGGAAAATAAAAATATGCGAAAAAATTGTTGAGCTTACCTACGTTATGTTGAACGATTGTCAACATGACAAAACCTTGACAAAAACTGTCAGTTGTCAATCAATAATTTTTTTTCATTTTTATGTTTCATTTTCACCTAAAGTAACAACAAAATTGGTTTATAACAACAAACAACAACAATTGTCAGCAAATTAATTATATCATCATAATACTGGTGCACCGAGTTCACAAACCAAAATAATAACAAACGAACATAATTATCAAATAGACAGTACATTAACGAAGACGACAAGTCTGTTTCTAGATTTTTTTTTATTGGATCATAGTCTTGAATTAAATGTCATTCGCCACCAGATGAAACATTATTATTAAAAATTCCATTAAATGGTTAAAAAAATTGAACCCATAATTGTGTAAATAAATCGTCATTATTTATTAAACGACAAGAGCGGTGATGGACAGGCTTGAGTCAGTGTTATCTCGAGATTTTCATACAAAAAAATGATAATGTTGTTTTCTTATTGCATTTTTGTTCTAATGAAAAACGCGCTTCATGTCATATTTATTTTTCATTTCATATTAAAATGAAAAATGGAAGCAAAAAAGGCAATGATGAAATATGGAAAATTATCTTAAAAAACAATTAATACATTATTTAAAGTAAAATGTCGTGTAACCTGTCTATCTCTCTCACACGCACATTTTAGTTATTTTTTATTTTATTATTTTTTGACCAAATTTTGAAAAATAGTTCTATTGTGCGTTTTGTATATCTTGGAAGAATCGTTTTACTGCAATAAAAATTGATTTTTTTGTAAGTATTTATTTCTATTTATTTCTAGAAAAACTTATTTAAACCTATTTTAAAAAATTGAGAATAATTTGTTGCACAGTTAAAAATTGCACACTAAGAGATTTGAGTGTAGTTTTGTCACCCAAATTTGTGGTCCAAATTTTGTTTGCCATCTCCATCCTGGCCATTTTATTTTTTTATTTAGACTTATCATATAATAAGGTATTATTTATTCATCTTTTGAGATTGCATCACAAAACTTTTTTTCTTTTTTGGTGCAATTCAATTCTCTTACTCGAATCACTTTAATTTCTTTGAGTTGTTGTTTGTTTTTTTGTTTAATCTTAATTGTTTACTACCATCAAAATTTTCTAGAATTATTTATTTAAACCAATCAAGCCGAATAATAAACTTAGAATAATTAGTGACAAACCGAATATTTCTGGACACGTCACAAGACAGATTCTTATACGAATAACGCACAGCAACGACCATATAAATAACCCATTAATTGTAAGCAGGGATTATTTTGAAGAGCGTATTGTTTTCATGCAAAAATTCAAATTATGTATAAACGCTTCATAAAGTATCGTTTTACAATTTATATTCAGAAATATGTAATTGATAGGAAATAGAAGATTCAAATTTAACGAGTGTGTGCCAAAATTCGTACGAAGTGCATAAAGTTCTTACAGTATTGAAGTACGGTATAACTTATGAAAAAGGTGATATGCGCAAGTACAATTCGAATAATTCAAAAAATATCTCTCATCCAAGCGAAATTCATTCAGAAGTACAAATGAATGTTATGCCCAAGCGTGAATTTCGTATTTTTTGCGGAATAAGTTCACAATGAAGTCGCGAGCCCTCGCGTCGTGCATGTTTTCGAGGATATTGAAAAAGTTGTCAAACGTGATACTTGAAGAGTTGCGCACGTTCTTTTTTTTGTCTGCTGTGTTCGTTGTAGGTCTAAACTTTCTCAATTTAATAAAAAAAATGTTGTCTTAATAAAAGGAAGTGTGGACACATGATTTGAAAATATATAATGTACAAAAAATTATTTACTTTAACAATAATTAAAGTCATACTTGTGAAAAATCTATTGTTAAAACAGCATTTTTAGTAAGATCAGTTATTTCAATTGATTTCGTCTATTCATCACGCATATCAACTGAATTTTAAAGAAATTAAAATCTAGTCACAATGTATGGAATTCACTTGGGAAACAGATTTTTGAAGACATTTATAAGTTTAGCGTACGCATTTGGATTAGATCACGCGTTCAATGTCATATAGTTGCTCGAATGATAGAGCATTTATGAGCAACTGTCAAATTGAGCCATTAAAAGTAGATTTGCGCGCCAGAGCAAAGTGCAGCCGACTGTAGGAAATGTGAGATATCGGCTGGATTTCAAGAATGTCATCACTTGATTTTGTAACTGTTATTTAGTCGTGATTATTTTTTAATTTATATTTCATTTATATTTCATAGATTTCATTTTTACAAATGAATAAAAGTTTAAAAAGTTGTATGACCTAAAATATCAACGGTTTCCGTTACGAATGACCGTTAAACTGAACAATCAATTTTTACATGCATTGCAACTCTGCAATATAAAAACTGTGATTGAATATAATGTATTCTGGAAAAATTGTCATTAGAATTTGCGACAAGAAACTATTTTACAGTAAAACAACTAAGATGGCGCTATCGAACTTTCCACTAGAATAACTCCGTTACAAAATTACTGTACACCCTTCATTAAATACGTGGAATAATATGTCGTCTTTATCCATAAAAAAATTGTTGCCGATTATAACTCATTCGGTTGCTTGATTGATTAGTACATTAGTTTGGTAACAAAAACAGCACCATCTATATGGAAGACTTAACTTAAAATAATAAAAAAATTCGTTTGCTTATCGTATTATTTTTCTTGGCTTTTGTGAAAAAAAACTGTAACTCGTGTTCTGATAAATTATAAACACACGCAATTCTTCTCTGTATAAAAATTTCTGACAATCTTTAACAACGGTAAATAAAAGCGCAAAAACATTGTTACGTGAATGTGAATATTTGTAATTATTGTAGGCATATTGTGTAGCTGGAAAAATGACAGACAATCATATACTTGGTACATAACTAAGAAACCAAATTCGCTCAATTCGACAATGCCTGTATATCGTATTGTAAATTCTGTTAATAAATCATTATATGTTTTTACGATAAATATACGTTTTTACATTTGTTGAGATGTACTATTCCTGCGAATTGAATTTCTCTGTGAAATTAATAAATATAGTTAGCAGTTATTATTGTTACAGAAAACAATGTGTCCGGTACAATTATATATTATAATTGTTCTCGCATGGTGTAACTGCTCATAATATAAGTTAACCTACAAATTATTAGTTTGCTAGTATTGCTATTGAAGAAAAATTTCATTCATAGTTACTGCAAAAATATCTGGATAAGTGTATTTTTATACTCTATTTTACGTGTTTTTTTTGTTTTTTTCAGTGCAAGTTACTGGTGCCAAGTTTCGCGATTTGTTAGTCAATTCTATTTGAGCGATTGAGGCTTCCAGAGAGATTGTTTCTTTGCAAAGGCAATGTGCTTTTTTTGTTTGATGAGTTTTGCAAGAAAAATTGCATACAATTTCTGTTGTAAATTGGAAACAAAGTGGGTCGAATTTCGCCATTTTAAATATATTTCACTGCAACAATGAAATAAAACAATTCGACAAATTAATGCAGAAAGAAAATTATAAGTACGACTATATTCAACTTTTTACAAAAATTTTAAACAAAGAAATGTAAGAACTTAAAATAATAAATGAATGCAAAAACAATAGTATAAGAAAAGAAAAAAGTAAAGTATACACGACAAAAAAATTGGTAGACAAATTATTTTAACTTGATTTCATTTTTACCCAACTGAAAGTGAAAGCAGTGCTAAGATGAAAATGTTATATTAAATACCAAACAGTTAGGTAGAAATTTTTTATGGTAAAATTTCTTTCAAATGGAAAAAAATTACCCAACTATTTCAGAATGTTTACTGGTATGGTTGTTAATTTCGATTTCGTGGTTTTGTTTTTAAAAATTTGATTTATTTTGCTTCAATACGATAATCAATGTTTGATGATTTCGTGTAATATTAATAATTTCTATTTTATGATTACCATTGTCTGAGTTAATATCTTTTTATGGTATTTTAATTTAATATAAAATTTAATATAATTTTGTGAAGATATACATATATATTGATTTGATTGTTCACATAACAATTGAACATAATATAATTATAATGTTTTTAATAAACGCAATAATGTTTTTCGATAAATTACAATTTTTTTCGCTTAATTCTATAGCATACCTAAGCCCTACTTACCTCTATAGTTCTATACATATCGGTAACGCAGAAATCTCAGTAACGGCCCTAGTAAAAAGGATCATATATTGACCATATAGAAATAATATATTGTCAATAGATTATTTCTAAATCCATATATTATCAATACATTGACCATACATTATCAATATATTGACAATATATTAACCGTATATTGACCATACATTGACCATACATGACCAATAAATGAACAATAGAGTGTTCATTTTCAGAAATTGCTAATATGTTGTTAATATTTTGTCAATAGATGAAAATATTCAATAATATATGATCATTATATGGTCAATATATGATCAGTATATGGTCAATATATGATTTAATGAAAAATAATATATTGTCAATATATGCACAATATATTGCCAATATATGATCATTTTTATTATGGGGCACACAACTCATATGATCGATACAGTTCAAGCGACAATATATATACTTGTTCGGCCCGTAAGATATACTTGTGAGAAAGATACGCAATTAAATGAAATAAAATCAAATACAAATAATTATAATAATAAAAAATATTTAAAAAAATTTTGAAAAAAAAGAAAACGGTTGTTGTATACAATAAATAAAATGATAAATAATGAATATTTACTTCTAATAATAATACTAATAACAACAACAACAACAACAACAATAATAATAATAATAATAGTAATAATAATAATAATAATAAAGATAATAATAATAAATAAAGATAATAATAATAAATAAAGATAATAATAATAAATTGCTTCGCGTATTACGGTCACCAAAGGATGTTTATGGGTGCGCAATAGCATAAGGCGCACCTTTTTACCCAACTGATCGACAAAATTGCTCCAAATTTGTATAATTATTAAAAATTCTTACATACTTATTGACGTATATCAGATAAGTTAGGTTACAAATTAATATTATTAAATCAAGTTCAATTTTACTCAACAAGTTTTTTTTTTCATATTTTTTGTTAACAAAAAATAAACATTTTTACAAATATCATTGAAAAGTGGTCATTACCACTCAAGTATCCCGCAGTTGGGTAAATAAGATTTCACTTTGTAAAGCGATTATATCTCTTTTTCTTGTCGTGTAAATATATTAGAAATTTGAACAGAAATTATTCATATGAATGTGAATTTCATGTTCGCAAGATAAAAAATAATGATTCGAAAAATGTTGAAATAATTGTCAGTGGTGAAAAATATTAGGATCTATCCTAATGTAACTTTAATGCACAACATTTGAAGCTCTACGCGCTGAAAAATGAAATAATGCACTTGTCAAGCGTATTAAAAAAGAATTCTGATATATATATATATATATTACTTTGAAGTGAATGAATTAACCAAAGTAGAAACGTATTAAATGTATAATAATTACTTTGAATTACACATATAACGCAAAATGAAGTGAACAACGGGACAAAAAATATAGTATCAACTTCAGAGAATGAGATTTTATTAATTCGATGCAATAATTGACATTATTGTAATATTCCTAGCAGAATGATGATAATTTTTTAGGCATTTCAAACTGTATATTGAAATGTCAAATAATTTGCACATTTCTATCACACCAATATGCAACCCTAGTAAAAAGGATATGCATATATTGACAATATATTGACAATGTATTGATCATATATTAATCATATACAATTTAATATTTTCCTATAAGGACAATATATTGACAATAAATTAACAATTTCCAAAAATAAATAATCTATTGTTCATATATTCGCCATATATAGTCAATGTATGGTCAATACATGAGTTTAAAATTAATTTATTGTCAATGTATTATTTATATTTGGACAATATATAGTATAGTGTCACCTATAATTTAACCTTTTGATTTTTGAATAATTCTTCCACTTATTGACTGAACCGTTCTTTCGTTCGAATCAGAACAGTTATCTTGCATACGTACATCCCGCTATTTTTTCCTTTTTTTCTAGAATCAGCTATGCTACGTTAATTTTAATGCTTATCATGCAAAACCAAAAAAAAGTTTGGTTTCTCTTCCTTAATTTTTTATATTAATTAATATAACAATCATTGTGATTGTCAATTGGCCAAATTAAAATTCAAAGTTTTATATTCGCTACCGAGATCACTTGACCATACACGACAAACACAAACGGAACTTAATTATTATCTAGGTTCGCTGATTTGAACGGCTTTTCATCACGATTTTTTTGCATCGTGCTTTTATACGATCCAGCAAGCACCCGCTCTTGTTTGAGAAATATCATAATAAACGCCGAGAAGTCACGAGACAAGTTGCAATTACAGCGATTACCGTTATTATCACTGCGATACTGTCTGCATTTGTATCGAAACTTTATTTTGAACGAATAGCCTACGCTAGAAGCTACTTGAAATGATCGCGCGCTTTAAGCGTGATATTCAATCCATACTGTAAAAAAAGTTGACCTTTAGAGCCAATATGCTAGAAAAATAAAACTGAACTTGAAAATTAGTATAATATGTTTCAAAATTGGAGCAAATTTACACTGAAAGAAATGAAGCAGTCATTTTTACTGTGATACCAACAAACTTGTGACCAAACTGTCAAGTACGAAAAATTATTATTCCAGCTTGTAAATTTCATTTCAGACACAATTTTACAAAATTTCAATGTGTTATCGCGAACTTCGTGTTGAACAATTTCGAAATACTATAATATTTATGAATTCTGTTTAAATTTTATGAATGTCGCTGTCTACACTCCATTCAATTTTTGTTTTGAAAATCTGAGAAAGTTTGAAAAACCGAGCTTGATCGAGTCTCAAACCTTTGTTCCTTGCATGCGAGTACTTTCCCCTCATGCGGGCGGTCATCGTAGGCCCCGAGCTGTTGTACCTAATAATGATGAGCAACTTAGAGCGTTCTATAAAAATTGATAGCCAAATAGTAAAATGTGGTGTGAACCTGTCAAATTTTTCTGACTAAATTGTATATTGTGACGTAATTTTTATACAACTTGTCTTATTCTTGAAAAATATTATATAAAAGCAATTGCCGTGTCACAGGTTTCCTCGTCACTATAGTAAAAATTATTAATTTTGAACTTGTTTTAGCATTCCATAGTCAAAAAAAAATAACAAAACAGAAGTTTTAATTTACGATTAAAAATTGGCTCCTGTATATTTTGACGACTTAATTGAAATAGTTTTGGTCATTAAATAATAATAATTGGAAAATCAATTTTTTCTATTACAACCTAGAAAGTACTCCACTTACCGCGGCTGTTTTTGGCCGAGTAAATGGCCCATTATACTATACTTTTTCCACTAGTATACCGGAAAGTGGTACTCTCTAAGATAGTATTGAAACACTTTTCCTGCTACTGCAAGATGAGTTTTTTTTCTCGGAACAGTCGAATATTTTAAAAAATTTGTGTCAAATCAAGGAAACAAAAATACTAATATTTTTTGAAAATCTATTCAACGATGCTAAACTCGACCCCCTCCCCACACCTTCAGCCCCTGGGGTGGGGGTGAATTTTCTTTAATGATTCCGAAAAAATGTTGCAAGTCTGAATTTACAATAAAAAATTAGTTTCCATTTAAGAATTTAAAATTACCCCACCTCTACCCCAAAAGCTAAGAGTTTGGGGGGGGGGGGGGGGGTCGAGTTTGGTATAGTTGAATAGGTCTTCAAGAAATATTAGACACGTGTTTTTTTTTCTTTGATTTGACACGAATTTTCCAAGATATTCGACCGTTCCGGGGGGGGGGGGGGGGGG